>JAJTUV010002137.1:0-190421 GCA_021653895.1 Mastomys natalensis | reverse complement strand
CCCAGAAAGCTTAAAATAACTCTTCACATCACAATATTTTTATGTCAGAAGCAACTTAAGAATTAATTACAGCTATTAACTCCCAATTTGAAAAAGTAAAAATTTAGACAAAGGTCAGACAGTCAGAAGTCAATATCATTTTGTGTGACTCAAAAAAAAAACAGAAACTAAAACTAAAAAAAAAAAAAGAAAAACCAAACCCCCTTTGAATATTTGATTTTTTTTTTGTCAGATCTTATTCATACAATTTAAATCACATAAGAGCAAAGCGGTCTTCCTACAGTGTCCTGAGTTCATAGTGTAATCTTTGTACAGATGGCATATCTGAGAATTAATAGGTACTTGAGCATAAATTTTAGAAAGAGACAGTTTTCTTTTGTGATTGTGGTGTATTTGGAAATCAAGAGTAAATGGAGCATTCATCAGTCATGGTGTTATTCTCCCTGTTTTTTCCCTTTTGCTAACATAAAAAGAGATTATAAAATGAATAGGAAAAACGAAGCATCCTTTATGTACTGTAGGCAGTATAAGCAACTACTGTCTGTAGAAAGAACAATAAAAACACATTTGGGCCCAAAATAAAAATTTCAAAGAAGCTACCAGATATACCAGATAGTTTCTCTCTCCCCTTTTCTCCTCTCTCTTCTCTCTCTCTCTCTCTCTCTCTCTCTCTCTCTCTCCCCTTTTCCATCTCTCATTTCTAGTTTAGAGAAGAAAAGATAAATAACTATCTGGCCTTTTGGTTTTATATATAGTGTAGCATTTCGAAAATTTTTAAAAAGGTTTTTTTGGGTTAAAATTTACTTGCACACAAAAATCAAATTTAATTTTATTTTATTTTTAGAAACTCCATCCTTCATGTCCAAAATCTTTTGTTTTATTAGTTTTATTGCTTTCTTCAAAATTGTTTTTGGGTGGGGGGAAAAAAATTCCCTTGGGCAGTCACAAGGCTTTTACTCTTTCAGCAGACTAAAATTTAGCACCCACTCGAAGCAGCACCTTTGGTAGTTAGGTGCTCCCAACTTCCAGCTTCCCACTCACCCCAGGAGTTTGCTGGATAGTTGAGGCATTTTGTTGAGAACTCTCATCTTTTCTATAATCTAGGTCTTTTTTGAAGTGGCTTTTTAAAAATTCACAGAGTCTTGAAACATTAAAATTGTAACATTTGGGCCCCTTTTCTTCCCACTAGGAATAAAGTTGACCACATTCACTGAAAAACAACATGCAGATCATTTCCCAGTAGATTATCATAGTCCATTTGCTAACTCTCGGGAGAGAAGAAGTTTAATTGCCGCTTTGCTAAACCATATCCCCAAATTTTTTTGCCCACAATTGGGAGAAAATGACCAGTTATGCTTTTCTAAGTTTGTGATTGTTTGTGTTTTGGTGTGTGTGTGTGTGGTTTGTTTGGAGAATTTCTCTGAGACTTCTATAAAGATATTCAAGGTCTGCCTATACACATGCAATAAATGCATTTCCTGTGGCTGACTTCCTTTTTGCCGCTCTCTTACTGATCAATGTGGACTGATCTGCAACGGTTAAACCACAGCTATCCCTTTTTTTTGCGAAAGTTGGGGAAATTGGGTTTTTAAAAAAAGGGTTTTGGGGTTTGGGAAATGCCCCCTTTCCGTTACTTGTTAAGGGAAGAAACTTATCAGCCTTTTTTTTTTTTCCCCCAACATTTTAAGTTAAAAGGAAGGATAATCGAAGTAATATCATTCCTTTAAATGTCTTCGGGGCCGGGGTTTTTTTTTAAAACTCAGGAGAATTTTTTTAGGTTTTTTGTAAAAAATTTTTAAACCCGGGGAATAAATTACTGGGATTAAAAAAATCAATTAAATCCCGGGGAGTGCATAGTCTAGTTCACAAAATTTTAGATCAAAGTTTACTTTTGTGGGGAAAAGAAATCTGTTAAAATTTACCTCTCCAAATTTTCAAAATGTGTCTTTTTGGGGAGCTTTTCTAGATTCTTCCAAGAGCCAGGTCGGGGCCCCATGGAAAATTGGTTTACCTTAACTGGGCTTTTAAAAGACTTTTCCTAAGAAATTTTTTTTTTTTCGTTAGCAAAAATAAAAAGGATTAATTCCGGAAGTTGCTTTTTTTAGAAAAGTAAAACTACAAAAAGGGGCCCTTTTAAAAGCGGGTTTGACAGCTCATTTCTGGCTAACCTAAGTTTTAAACAAGATCAAATACCCAAAACAAATTGGGTTCCGGGGGTTTTGGATAAATCAACAGTCTGCTAGAGAAAAAAAAATCTGTATATCTTGGGAAAGAAAAAGAACTTGTTAATTTAGATAAATAAAATATCTGACTAACATACATGCCTCCTTCATGAGTGTTGATTACTGCGAAAATTGTAAGATTCTTATATTTAAAGATATACTGTGTAATGAAGCAGAGTGTACCAAGGAGATTAAGCAATATCCAATTGACAAGTTAATTTCTTTGTCTGAATTGTCATCTTCAGGAGCTGAGGAATAGGTCATTTTAGACAGTTTTATAGTTGTTTTTCCTGCTTTTGTGATAAATATCATGACAAAAGCAACTGAAAAGAGAAAGGGTTTACTCTATCTCCCAATTTGAGTTCCATCTGTCATGCCAAGGAAAACACAGCACAAGGATCTTGAGATACATGTTGTACTGTGTTCACAGTTAGGAATGAGAAAGTAAGAACTCTTTTCCTCAGCTTGCTTTCTATTTTTATACAGTCAAAGAAACCCCCAATGGAATGGTATTGCCAAGTCTTCTGACCTAAGTGAACAATGATACATCTTCCACATGTTCCTGCAGGTCTTCTAATCTCCCAGACTTCTCGAACCTTAGGGCTGGCAATAATATCAACTAGCAAAGAATGTTCCTCTAACAGTGGACCATCAACATCAAACCATCACAAGAGTGCTCCTCAACAGTGCTCAGTCAATATCAACCAGAACAAGAGTGCTCCTCAAACAGTGCTCAGTCAATATCAACCAACAAGAGTGTTCTTCAAAAATGTGCTCAATCAATATCAACCAGCACAAGAATGCTACTTAAACAGTGTTCAGTCAATAACAGCCAGCCCATGAGCTCTTCAAACAGGGCTCAGTCAATATCAACCAGCAGAAGACAGTCCTCAATTAGTTCCATTCAGGATTTTTTCACACTATTATTGAGGAATCCAAAGAGACGTTGTGGATGTGAGACATGTCTAGAAACACAAATTGCTGAAATAAAAATTTGCACATTCTGTTGTCTTCATTTTTATTTATCTAATTTTATATTTATAATTAAAAAAATACTCACTTTTCCCTTTACTATTACTTCCTTTACTCATTCTCGTGTTCTTCCTTTCAATCCCCAATTTCCCCTACCAATACTCAACATGATTCCTTTCTTTATATTTGTTGGTTGTTATTGTTTGCAACACACACACACACAAACACACACACATAACACACACACAAAAGAGAGACAGAGACTGTGGATAAAACATAAATACAGCCATGGTTTGCATGTGTATGGTTTCAGGCTGACTAGTATCCATGGCAAAGGCTAATTCTGCACCTCTCATTAGTCATTAATTGCCTGTAGCTCATTGTCTAAGGTATGCAATATTGTCCAATGATAATTATCATTATTCAAGTCTTGTTTTTGAAGCCATTTCTAAAAGAGACATTAACCAGCCGACTTCCCAATATTCCAGTTCTTATACTTCTGCTCCTCTCCCACAATGCTTTCTGAACAACAGAGAGATGCAAGAACTGTGCTGCAGATGTATCCATTGGTACTGGCACCTTGAAACCCATGACGTTGCACTGTGTCTAGCTGTGGTTTTCAGCAGTGGTCTCCAGTTGCTGTAGAGAGAGGCGTTTCTTTGATGAGGCTGACAGCTACATTAATCTGTAAGTATTTATTATGTACTTAGGAATTGTGCTTGTCTACATAGTGGTTGTGGTAGATTCTTTTCTAAGAGTCATAGCTGCACTAAGTCCTTGTTAGATGACTAAATTTCTGGAGCCAAACACTATTTCTTGACTGTTGAGTGGGCATTTCTAAATCTTGGATATTTTTTGAAGCACAAGGCTATTCAAGCACACATCACTTAAATTTCCTAATGATAATTCTATCAGTTACAGTTTCCATAAACTTCCAATATACACTCAAAGAATAATGAGATTGAAAATGGCAAATAATATCCTATTAGAAAATAATTTGGTTTCAGAAAGGCCTTGAAATTTTCTGTGTATCCTTAACCATTCCTCACAACTCCGAAGATTTCATGACCCAACAAAAGATACTAAAAAATTACATAGATTTGATGGAGGAAATCAAAATAAACTATCATTCAAAGTCAAAGTCTTTGAATCTTATGTGGTATATATAATAAAAAGCATATGTATGTTATATAAAATACAAAGCATAGGTATTGAAGAAATCATGTCATGTCTTCAAGTTTTAGCCTCATTGGTTGTGAAACAGATATGTCAGTCTGTGCCTGGAAAGGTCATTGAAAAATTATCTTTGATATATGCATTGTATACTGTATACATTTAAAAACATTACAGAAATATTTAGCTTATTCTTTACTTTTAAATAGTTATAAAGCAAAACTATGAATAAACAGTTGCTGCTCTTCCAGGGGATCCAAGTTTGGTTCCTGTGGTGGTTTGAATATGCTTGGCCCAGGAAAAGGCAGTATTAGGAGGTGTGGCCTCATGGAAGTAGGTGTGGCCTTGTTGGAGAAAATGTATCACTGTGAGCGTGGACTTTGAGACCCTCCTCTTAGCTGGCCATAAGCCAGTATTCTCCTGTTTTTCTTTGGAATGAATAGAACTCTCAGCTCCTCCTATGTCATACCTGCCTGGATGCTGCAATGCTTATACCTTGATGATAATGGACTGAACCTCTGAACCTGTAAACCAGCCCAAGTAAGTATTGTCCTTTATAAGACTAGCCTTGGTTATGATGTCTGTTCATAACAATAAAATCCTAACTAAGACAGTTTCTGATAGCTGTATCAGCCCATTCATAAAGATAACTTAAGATCCATGTGATGTGATACTTATTTTTGATGTCTGTGGACATCAGCACACATGGAGTAAACATATACACATACACTCATTCATATTGATATCCTTTTTATAATTTTATTGCATGGTTTAAGGCATGTATTTTGAAAATGACAATGTCATGTGATAATGTCAAATATGAGGTATTCTTGTGGGAGTTCCCAAGGAAAAGAATGTCTCACAATAAATGAATTATGAGTATTGGACTTTAATATTTATATTAATAAATATAAATTGATAAAAGAGCTGACTAACTACTGTGTGGTAAAGCCCAGCAGACCCTGAGTACAAAGAATCAATCCAATTTTATAGTATCTAACTCTTTAAATAGTGACTCAAGGAATAGAGAATCTCTAAGTGTTTGAGAAAGTCTCTTATATATAAATAAAACCAAACTTCATCATACCCTACAAGCTGGACAATCACATAGATAAAAGAAAAACAGATGTGTAGACATGAACTAATAGATAGATGATAGATTATTCATAGATGATAAATTTAGATAGATTTAGATAGATAGAAAGAGATAGATAGATAGATAGAAGATAGAGAGAGACAGAGACAGACAGACAGACTTACATAGATAGGTATATAGATAGATGGAGAATACATAGATACATAGATAGAGATAAATAATAAAAGATGATGGATAGGTAGATAGGTAGGCATCTCTAGGGCAGTGGTTCTAAACCTGTGGGTTGCAACCCATCTGGGAGGGCTGCATATCATATATCCTGTATATAAGATATTTATATTATGATACATAGCAATAGAAAAATTGCAATTATGAAGTAGCAATGAAATGATTTTATAGTTGGGGGTCACCACAACATGAGGAACTATATTAAAGTGTCACAGCATTAGGAAGTTGAAGATCATTGCTCTAGAGTCAGGTTGCATAGGTTATAACATTGCCTATGTCCTTTGATAGCAGTGACCCCTGAGCAGACCTTAAATATGCAAACTTTAATTTCCTCATCTGTGAAATGCAGACAATTGTTTCTACCTAATAAAGATGATTATGTGAAACCCAACCTGGCAGACCAAGTTCTCAATAAAAGTCTTTATTTCAATTAGTAAAAATTGCAGAAGAACAGGGTTTTTATCTTAGTTGAATTGCGGATAAAATAAAGAAGAAGGAGCCAGATGGTGAGATAGCATGACTATAAAATATGTGAAAATCCTTTACAGGAGACTAGTAAACAAACAAACTGCAAAATCATTAGTAACTTCTTTCCCAATACCCAAGAAAATGCCCAGTTCACTTCTCTCAAACTCTCTTCTCAACTTTTGCCTGTATAGTGTATGAAAAAAAACAGCAGCTTGATACCCCCAAGTATATTTGATTGTTCATATTAAATTTTGAACAGTCAACAAACACAGAAGTAATATAATTAATTAAAAACAGCAGAATGTGCATCTCTTTCTCATTTGAACAGTAATTCAAGTCTATCCAGGGTCCCTTTCCAAGCCTCAAGAGATTAGATAGCTTGGAAATCATTTGTTTTAAAGGTATTATAAAGGATTATGTTGAGAGAGAAAACATGAAACATAATAAACACTTGGTAACCAATTTATTTTTAATAGCAATTCCTCTGCCAAGCCATCATTTCTTTTGTAAAATATAACTTGCTTCCAAATTCAGCTCAGAGTGACTAAAGAAATAATGTGTAAATGTATCCAACTCAATATCCCCCATAGATTGATAAAAGGTCATGACTAGGTCATTTTAATAGCCTGGCTAAAAAATGTTAAGTTTCTTCACCTCTTTAGAACATTAAAGACTTGAATTTCTAATAATAATGGTATTGATATCTAGTGTTCCATTAAAATCATTAGCAAAATACCAATAGTAATGGACATTAATAAAGATTCATAATGATGCCAAGGAAACATTTCATGAATGATTAAGAGTTTTAATTTCTCTCTTGCTGTATAGTAGAATGTTATTCTAAAGACAAAATCAGCAGGAGTAAGTATACCCTGAGGTTATATTGATCTCAGATACTTCCTAAAGATGCTATCCTAACAAATATTTTCTACTCGTAATGTGACTCTTTCTCTATTCCTAGACTCCTGGGCCTCTCTGTTTCTTTTCCCTCACACAAATGCAGAATGGAACTGAATGTAGCATTATGATAAATCCATGACAGATAATTAGCTACCTTTCTATGAACCCGAAATCTCACTCAGAAGGTAAAGCAACTAGAGGAAGAATTCTACCCAGATCAAGGTAATAGAATACATACTCATGTATATTTACTTATTGGTGTTTATGTAAATTTATGTGAACAATATAGATGTAATTCTCACTGTAGTCTCTAGCTGTCCTTCAAATGAGAATCTTCTCAATTCTATGTGTTTTGATCATCACAAAAATTAGAACAGCATGTGTGCACAGATAATAATTGTAGAGCATATTATATATGTGCATACATGAATTTATTATCAGTATATATAATATATATATAAATTAATATATAATATACAATTATAAATTAATAAGTATAGATAATATAAAATAGTAGATATAGATATAGATAACAACAGTTAATGAAAAAACTAGTCATGAATTTGAAAGGGAGCAACCAAGTGTATTTGGGAAAATAAAGGGGGAGGAAGTAGAAGGAGAAAGTGATATAATTATAGTATATCTCAAAAAAATAAAATACTTTTTAAAAAATCCATAATGAGTAAGATCCTTTAGACAGTCCTCCATGTATAAACAGCAAGATCAGACAACATTACATAGATCAATTTATCACTGACCATTAAAGTATCAGTCATAAATGAGTGATCAGGATTGTCTAATGAGAATTATATTGCAACTCTTTTGACTGCAACTGTATATCCAAATGCATGTACTAAGGACAGGGTACTTCCAATCCCCATCAAAATTCCAATTCAATACTTCACAGAGATAAAAAGAGGAATTCTCAAATTCATTTGGAATAACAAAAAACCGAGGATAGTGAAAACTATTCTCAAAAATAAAAGAACATCTGGGAGAAATCACCATCCATGACCTGAAGCTGTACTATAGAGCAGTAGTGATAAAAACTGCACGGTATTGGTACACAGATAGACAAGAAGATCAATGGAATAGAATAGAAGACCCAGAAATGAACCCACATACCTATAGTCACCTGATCTTTGACAAAGGAGCTAAAACCATACAGTGGAAAAAAGACAGCATTTTAAAAGATGGTACTGGTTGAACTAGAGGTCAGCCTGCAGGAAAATGCAAATTGATCCATTCTTATCTCCTTGTACAAAGCTCAAGTCCAAGTGGATAAAGAACCTCCATATAAAACCAGACACACTGAAACTAATAGAAGAAAAAGTGGGGAAAAGCCTCAAACAAATGGCACAGGGGAAAAGTTCCTGAGCAGGACACCAATGGCTTATGCTCTAAGATCAAGAATTGACAAATGGGATCTCATAAAATGCATAGCTAGTAAGGCAAAGGACACTGTCAATAGGACAAAACAGCCACCCACAGATTGGAAAAGACCTTTACCAATCCTACATCTGATAGAGGGCTAATATCCAAAATTTACAAAGAACTCAAGAAATTAGACTCCAGACAATCAAATAACCCTATTAAAAATGGGGTACAGAGCTCAACAAAGAATTTTCAACTGAGGAATATTGAATGGCCATGAAGCACCTGAAGAAATGTTCAACATCTATAGTCATCAGGGGAATGCAAACCAAAACAATCCTGAAATTTCACCTCATACCAGTCAGAATGGCTAAGATTAAAAACTCAGATGACAACAAATGCTGACGAGGATGTGGAGAAAGAGGAACACTCTTCCATTGATTGTGGGATTATAAGCTTGTACAACCACTCTGGAAATCAGTCTGGCAGTTCCTCAGAAAATTGGACATAATATTAACTGTAGATCCAGCTATACCACTCCTGGGCATATACCCAAAAGTTGTTCCAACACATAACAAAGACACATGCTCCACTATGTTCATAACAACCTTATTTACAATAACCAGAAGCTGGAAAGAACGCAGATGTCCTTCAACAGAAGAATGGATACAGAAAATGTGGTACATTTATACAATGGAGTATTACTTAGCTATTAAAAAAATGAATTCATGAAATTCTTAGGCAAATAGATGGAATTAGAAAATATCCTGAGTGAGATAACCCAACACAAAAGAACACACATGGTATGCACACATTGATAAGTGGATATTAGCCGAATATCTCACAATACATACCCAAGACATAACTCACAGACCACATGAAGCCCAAGAAAAAGAAAGACCAAACTCTGGATTCTTCAGTCCTTAGAAGGAGTAACAAAATACTGACGAGCAAATATGAGAAACTGAAGGAGAGACCATCCAGAGACCGCCCTCCTGGAGATCCCTCCCAGATGCAATTACCATATGCAAACACTGTTGTGGATGTGTAAGTGCTTACTGACAGGAGCCTGATATACCTGTCTCCTGAGAGGCTCTGCCAGATCCTGACATATACAGAGGCGGATGATCACAGCTAACCATCAAACTAACCACAGGGTTCCCATTGGAGGAGTTAGAGAGAAGACTGAAGGAGTTGAAGTGGCTTGTGGTCCCATGGGGAGAGCAACAGTACCAACCAACCAGAGCTCCCAGGGTCTAAACAGCTACCCTGGGAACACACATGGAGGGACACATGTCTCTAGCTGTGCTTGTAGAGGAGGATGGACTTGTTGGGCATCAATGGGAGAGGAGGGCCTTGGTCCCTTGAAGGCTGGATGCCCCAGTGAGGGGAAATTCGAGGGAGGGGAGGTGGGAGTGGGTGGGTGGTGACACACCCTCATAGAAATAGGAGGAGGGAGGATGGGTTTAGGGGTTTCTGGGGGTGGGGAATGGGGAAAGGGAATAACATCTGAAATGTAGATAAAGTACCCAATAATAAAAAAAAAAAAAAAGAAAAAGAAGAACAAACAAACAAACAAACAAATAATGGAACTGGCTATGGCAGTTGAACATTTGAGACTCTTTAGCAGCAATTTAACATTACCCATATTGTGGGGATTCCTTATAATTGTCAAGGAAAAGAGACTGTGGAATGGGCCCATGGAACTTTAAAGCCATATCTTCATAAAATAAAAAGAGGGGAGATATACCCCTGTATACTACAGATTTATTTAAATCATATTCTTTTTACTTTTTATTTTAAAGGTTTTGTTGTTGTTGTTAAATTTGGATGCCAAGGAACTTTCTGCTGAGTGTCTATGGCACTCTACAACTAGCCATACTTATGCATAGGTTAAAGGGAAGGATCCACTTACTGGCATAATGCATGATACCAATCAGGTATTAAATATGGGAAAGAGGGTATGTTTGTGTTTTTTTCTGCAGGATGCTGAAGGAGCATGGTGGCCACCAGAGTGTTGGGTGAGACATGCTGATGACAGGACAAAGAATGCTGCTGACCTGTGAGCTTGCTGAGTGCCCTGACAATGGTGACTGGGAAGCTGTCTTGGACATGTTCCCAACCCACCATTGCTTACCTATACCTCTGATGGGACAAGTTGCCTTACCTCAAGTTCTTAGACCTTGTGGAACAGAGAATTATAATGAGAAGTTATAATACCTCTTATACTGTTATTAAATGTGACCAGTTATTCAGACTCAATCATGGGACTGGTCTAGAAATCAATCCAATATTGGAAATAATAATCTTCAATTGGAAGTTTGGTTCTGGACATTTTCAGAGACATATATGGAAATTAGCTGCAGTTTTCTATGATGTTATGTTAGCAAGAGATAAAGTTGGGGCAGGATCTGGATTTCAAACAGGTGTTAGCACTTGTTAAGGCTCTTTTAATTGTCAAGTTAAAATACTTTTGTTTCTTCTACAGTATGTAATGTAAGTTGCAATGATTATACACCTTCTAATTGTGTTTGTGTTTTGAAATCCAGCACATCAGTTATGGAGGTCTATGAACCAGCTTTTGTTTTAGTGCCCTGAGTATCACAGAACCTTGGTATTCTAAAAATAGCTTTCGAGTACTGGAAGAAATGAGTCAGGCTTTAAACAGAAGCAAGAGAGTAGTGGGCTTGATTTTTGCTGGTATAACAGCTTTAATTACATTAATTGCTAGCAACACTGCTTCTGCAATTGCTGTGACACAAGAAGTTAAGACAGTTACTTTTCTTAATCATTTAGCAAAAAAGATGTTACTAATGTGTTGAATATTCCAGAGTGTTTAGATAGGCATTTGGAAGAATGGATTGATGCTCTTTATCCTATTCAAATTACTGGAAGGAGGTTCAGAATTTAAGACTAAGGAGCCATCTTGAGTGTCATGCCAAATACCACTGGATTCATGTTAGTTCTACAATTTACAGTGGTAGTCATTATAATTGGGAAGAAGGTTAATGACACGTGAAGTGTATTTGGCATAATTCTAACACCTCTTGGGATGTTTTAACAATACATAGGGAGCTTATGAATTTCAAGAATGCTGCTCTGCTGAGCGTTGATGGTAGATACTGCTGATAAAATTATCCATGGCCTGAGGTCAGTATTTCTATTTTGGTCAAGCTTCAAAAATGGCATATATTGCTTGATCATACTAGCCCTTTGTGCCCTTGAAATACTTTTATTCCTGCTCATTGTATTAAAGCTTTTCTCCAACAACAACATCAACATGTTGGCAGCCAAGTACATGGCTTGAACCTGAAAATGGACCCCCAGACAGAGTTATTAAATTAACAGGCTGGCAAGCCAAGGATGGGTAAGATTCTGCACAGAGCCTTACCAACGTAAGACAGAAGTGCATTGCTTTTGATAATGAATATTCTATGATAGGTAAGGAAGGCATTCTTGTCAGAATGACCTAAGACAAGCTTGGTCTTATTAATGAAACAAAAAAGGAAGAGAGGCAGAGAGCCTTTGGGGCTGCTTGGCAAGAATCTGCCATGGGCCAAGGACAATGAAATGGGCTGCTTGGCAGGAATATGACATTGGACAAAGACAAGGAAATAGGCTTCAGGCAGGAATCTGACATTAGGCTAAAACAAAGAAGTAATTTCAGGTAGGAGTTTAAATCGTAGGCTACAACAAAGAAGAAACTCTCAGGCAGGAACCTCAAGATTAGGCTAGAACAAAGAAGTAATTTCAGACAGGAATCTAAATTTTAGGCTAGAACAAGGAAGTAGGCTTCAGACATGAAAATGAACTTGGGCTAGGACAGGGAAATAGGCTCACTACTTTGGTCATCCTAAAGCCTAGAACAGTGATCAAGATGTTCGTGAATTGGGTTTAATGTCTTGCTTTTTCTTTGACTATTTGTGTTTATTGTATTGCTTGTTCCTTAACTATTTGCATCTATTGTATTGCTAGACCCTCAACTTAGAACTGACCTTAATACATGCATGTAATCAAAATGGTATAAAAGCATAAAGGAGGAGGGGGCATTGGATAGGGTGTTTTAGGGAGGGAAATGGGGAAACTGAATGACATCTGTATTGTAAATAAATAAGATATCCAATAAAAAGAAAAGACAGGGCACTTCAAGGAAGTACCTTTCTCAAACCTCAATACACATCTGTATTGTAAATAAATAAGATATCCAATAAAAAGAAAAGACAGGGCACTTCAAGGAAGTACCTTTCTCAAACCTCAATACACTTTATCAACACTAAACACTTACAATGTTGGTTCTTAAAACTGAAGCAATAAGAATAGAGTCATGTAGGTAAGGGTGACTGGATAAGACAAGCTCAAAGCAGCTACCATTGCATAAGAAGGCCTTCAAGAGCAAGATTTCTACCTATGAATACCTTGTACTGTGTAAAATATTTGAACTGTTTCCATATTTAATATTTACAATATAATAGTTCTAAGCATTATGTATTTGTGAGCCTTTCATGATAGTTCTTAAAAGCATAATAAATGATAAGGGAAAAAATTATGGGGAAACTTATAATTCTTGACTATCATTGACTGAAGTTAGCAGAAAGGATCTTTGCAAATACTGTCTCTGAAGCAGTTTTTGCCACACTTCACTGTGAAAATACTTTCTGTCCAGAGCATGATTTTCAACCTTCCTAATGGTAAACCTTTAATACAGTGCCTCATGTTGTGGTGACCCCCAACCATAAAATTATTTTGTTGCTACTTCATAACTGTAATATTGCTATTGTTATGAATCATAATATAAATATCTGATATGCAGGATATCTGATATGTGATCCCTAAAGGGGTCATGACACACAGTTTGAGAAACACTGATTTGGAATGAATGGCTTAATTTTAAAAAGCAAGTGTACACACTGCATTTTCTCATTCACGGGAAACTGGTCATTTTAGTTATCTGGAATTCTCCATAGCAGTTTTAATTTCAAGTATATTTTACATTTCTAAACTACAACATACTGTATATCTGACTATGTTAATTATACATGTCCTATTGAGACGGATCTGCTGTTGTGTGCTTAAACCGTATATTCTCAGATCATTAATAAATTAAACAAAAAGCTAAGCAAATTTAAAAATTGACATAAAGTCATAAACATTATTATTCCGTGACTCTTCATAATTGCCCAGTGAGTCACTATTCATTAAACAACAATGAATAGAGACAATATGCTGTAGAAAATTATTTTCAAAGAAGAGGCATTTGAGGGCTGCAGGAAATCCTTCCATGGCACATTTTGTCAAAGAAATGCCTCAATGCAAATTGGAATTGACCTATAGCTGATGATCTGTTTTGACTGCATAAACCCAGTGTCTCGATGCTGGTGATCTTGACAGCCCAACAACTCATTTTCCATTCTTTTCAGACTTCTATTTCTAATTTGGAGAACGGAGGTGGCATTTTTATTTCCTGCTTTCTATGGACTCAAAAAGTCATAAACTGTGGAGAGGTTAAACAAAAATAAAAATGTCAGTTTTTTAAAGGTTAAACGTGAGGAAAACGAGCCTGCCAGAAAGGGTGGCAGTCACTGGATCCGGATTCGGGACTGAAAGGCAGATAAAGGGAAGGCAAACTGAAAAGACGAGCGAGGCCCAGAAACAGCAGGCCGGGTAAGTCTGTACAAAGAGCCTTGTGACAGCATCTTTAATTATTTCTCCTAGTTTTGTGATTGTGTTATCTGTACAAGTATGGCCATCCTTTTGTGCGTATACTAGATGCAGCAGTGTTAAGTCAACAACAACAGCAAAAACCGTGAACCGTTGTGATAGTCCCCTCCCCTTGGCTCTGACGTTTCAGGTTTCAGGTATAAAGTAGAAGCTGTGAGGATCGGAACCTGAGTTTCAGAAGGGCCCAGAGAAAGGTGGTTTCCAAGTGTGTGGTGTGGTTGATGAGCATACTTTTCTGAATTTTACTGGTACAGCTTTTTAAAAACACTGAAAAGAAAAGCTTTTGTGTGGGCAACGGATGCGAGGCTCTGGCCAGGAGTAGTTTTTGCTCCTGCTATTGACTGAAAAATAGTAGAACATGAACAAAAGGAAGATTTCTTCCCGTCCAAGGAAAAGATATTCCATTTCACCATCACATATACACTCATCCACGAATGAAAATGAAAGCGTGGGAGGATTTTCTGCATGTGAATGAGGGCTGTGGGCCTTGAGGGCTGTGAGCCTTGAGGGCGTGGGCCATGTTGGCTCGTTCCTTCCCTTCCACCTGTGCCTGGCAGTTGGTCCTCATCTGTTCTCATTCACCGCTGTGCTGAAAGCACCCTTTGTGAGCATTTAAAACCACCGGAATAATACTGTTTGATTTTTTTTTTTAACTTGTCCAGTGCTAAAGACATCCAAGAAGCAAGTGACTTACACGTTTTGTCCAAAGTTGTAATTTTACAATTATTTAACAAATTCAGACAAAAAATAAGTATCTACTTTAACAAGATAGATGCTTCAGGTGTCTAAACTATCTCTTGGAAGTAGAAGAAATCTTCAGAATAGTGTCCTAACTCCTCTACACATTTTAAAGTTCTGCGTTTACTCCTTAAGAATGATTTAAAAAAAAAAAAATGCATGGAGTCGGAACTGTTGAATATGGACAAGATGAGAAACGATCAGTCTAAGGCTATCATTGGAGTCACAGAGGTGGCATCTAGATAACCTTCCTAGGAAATTCTATTTCCTAGTGCCCTCAGAAACAGCATTTTCCTGAGATGGGGCTTGCCTTGGGGGAATGCCCTACCTAAGATGCTAGTGAGTATACGATGCAACCGTGAGGCTGGGTGCAAAGGCACATGCCTATAATCATGGTAGTTAGCAAGTTGATGCAGGAAGATCAGAAATTCAAAGATATTTTCAAATTCATAGTTGTATTTTGTAGAAGAAATTGTCTCCAATAACAGGGAAGAAGGTAACAATGACACAAAAGCAATATCTATTTGAAAGCAAAGGTGAGATTAATTAAAAAATCAGATAATATACCTCAGATTGGTTATGATCCTTGAGTGTTCAAGTTAAGACACTTTACAAGACTATAAGTATGTGTGTGTGTGTGTGTGTGTGGTGTATGATGTATATTTTTTGATTCACATAGTATTTCATGAGTACTTTTTTGAATGAAAAAATTAAAACTCAGAAATAGTAACTTATGCCAAACTTTAGAGTAAGTGAGAGAACAGTGATTCAAACACAGGACTTTGCCCCATCAATGGAAGGGTATCTTCTCAGCCCCTGTGAACTGCAGTAAAGATAGTCACTGACAGTTTCTAAAGAGTTAGCACGTTGCCTATGTATGCCTGAGAGCTACTGAGATAAATAAGTTTTCACAGAAGTGAAAGTTCTAGAAATAGAGTCAAGAAATTTAACTAATTCAACTTGAAATTGGCACTTTTAAATTCAGGCATATACACATACATACACACACAACACAAACACACACATACATATATAATTATATATATATTAATATATATTAATTAATTTTATATATATTATATATTACCAGCTCTGGTTGGTATATACTCTGAAGAAATTCAACTTTAGGGGTGGAGAGGGCTCAGTGCTTAAGATAGCTTGCTGCTTTCCCAGAAGAACCCAGTTCAGTTTCCAGCACCTATATTCTATGGCTTATGATGCTTGAACTTCAGCTCCAAAACTCTAACAACCTCCTCTGTGACATGCACTTACTCATGTGCCCATGCAGTCACACATACACACACACACACACACAACATCAACACACCGCACATTCACACCACACGCCACACACACACACAATTGAAAGTAAACCAAATCATCAAAATATAACTTTGAACTGAATTAATCCTCTGTAGCTAGAATCTCAGTTTGAAGTTGTGTTATATTCTGAAAACCTTTGCTTCTGTGACATTTTAAAGGATAACTCAAATATTGAGAAATTTATCAAAAACTGAAGGCAACATAATCCTCAGAGCTATAAATGTAAATACAGAGGATTTAAGCTCATGAGTGGGTGACAAAGGGTACAATAGATATTACTGACCAAGAAACAGAAATGTGTTGGTTTGAGGATAGATTTCCCCTTCATTTTGGGCTATAGTCATCGTTCATTCT
Organism: Mastomys natalensis; assembly: GCA_021653895.1. Lineage (NCBI taxonomy): Eukaryota > Metazoa > Chordata > Mammalia > Rodentia > Muridae > Mastomys > Mastomys natalensis. The sequence continues at coordinate 173,855 of JAJTUV010002137.1, read as the reverse complement.
CAGTTTTATCTCTTTGCTTGTTCGCTGGTTTACCCAATTTCAAAGACAATTATGTCAGGGCTAGTCATGACTCTATAGATGTGTGAGTATACCCAGAGATAGATATATTATGGACATCGCAGTAAGCATCAGATGGAAAGAGAACAGCTGGATGCTTATCAGAGATGAGTTTATTGACTAAAATAAAATTTATTTTATCTTTTTCTGTAATTAAGCAATTTTGGTGCTTTGTAAAAAAGTTAACGAAAGGACAAATTCCTGGATGAATTTTCTTCGATGGATGCTGCTAAACTAATGATTTAAAAATTTTAATTAATTCCTCAATGTGTAATGTATTGGGCCACATCTGTGGGACATGAAATCTAAGTACAGGCATGTTTTATGGAATCATATTCAAAGTTATCAAGTACACCTCAGGGTTAGGGTTTGGGGGACTTTCTTATGTAGTTTTCTGTACAAATGAAAAAGAAAGAAAAATTTGTCAAATACAATCTTACTCTCACTGTATTAAGCTCATTTATTATAAGAAATAGTTACTTCTGTTTTATAAAATAATAAAAAATGAAGTATGGAGTGTTTGGGGAATATTTATTAATTTGTAACATAAATTTCCTATACCCAAACAAGACAACTAGGATTAGTGATGAAAATGCCATTTTCAAAACAGTCAGTCCACTGTTTCACGTGCAAGCAGTCCCTACCTTATACAAGAGTGTCTAAGAGTCCCCTCACATGGCACTGAATGTTTTGCATAGCTGAACCATAGTCACACTGACTTGGGTTAGTTATGAGGACCTTAAGTGACATATGTAAACAATGAACATTTAAAGCAAAACCAATGTGGAGGTTAATAGCTTTGGGACCTAAAGTGTATTAAACTGGTTAAACTATGGCCTAGCAAACGCTGGGGTTACTACCCTAAAGCAAGTTAATTAAACTACTAAGCCCTGTTTGACTCAGGAAATGGGGATAATGATTCTCCCTTTTCTATAAGGTCATAAAGATGATTAAATGAGATAATGAACCTAAGTGCTTAGAGTAGTGCTTGACTTTATGCACAGTGTGGGTTCTGCATGCTGTCAATTCCATATTGCTGTAATTTTTACCCAACTGCATACCCATATTCACTCCTAAAGTTCTACCCATAGACTGCTCTTTTACCATTCCGGTTAATGATAAAGTTCCCTAAACCTTCTAAAATCTAAGTCATCTATCATCTATGTTACTACATTTTGCTGATCCATCCTACTCAGAAATTAATTCTCTTTCTTCAAATATTATTGTAAATGTCAGCAATATTGGCCCATAATTTATTCATATATGCCAAATATAGACTCTTATCTGTATGTATTTCTCTAGCACCTTCAGTACCTTCAAAACGACATATTTAACCGTATTAGTTACTTGTTACTTCCTTAAATTCAGGCAATTATTTGTTGTAGGGATCAAATAGTAGACAAGAAACAACTCAGGGAAGGAAAATTAGTTTAAGAAGGAATATAGTTCCTCATGGCAAGGAAGGCATAGCAGAATAGGTAGGAGACATGTGGGTCTGTTGACTGCAGCCAAGAAGCCAACCATGGACAGGAAGTGGGCTTAAGTTATAACATTGGAAGCCCCCAGAGCAGTGACACCTTTCCTCCATTTAGGCTCTACCTGTTGGAAGGATGTCCAACCTGCAGCCCCTGAGCTCTGTGTCTGAGGATATCTGTGAAAGAAACCCAACGTAAACCTCCCAAATCACTGTGAGATATCAGTCAGCTTCACAAAATATTACAATATAACTCAACTTTGTGGTTCTTGAGTGTAAATTTTGTCAGCAATGGTGTCTTTTCCTACTCTCCAAAGGTTAAGATGCCTACAGAGTTCTTACCTTAGCACTATCAGCTGGGGACCAGGTATTCAAATGCATTTCACACTTAAACTCCACTGATATTGTGTTTTTTCAATAGATTTGCAAGAGCTAAATACTTGTTTTGTTCAACATAAAAATGAATCCAAAGTTTTGACTTAGTATATAAAATGGCTGCATACTCTCTCAGCATACTTTCAAAGAGAAAGCCAAGAAGTAACTGTGGCAGTCGCCTTCATCAATTCTTTGAGAATGCAAGAAATAGCCTTACATTCTTATAATGAAAAATCAAAACAATATTTCAAAACTAGGACTGACTTGTTAAAAATCTAGGTGCATATGATTTTTAAATTCCCAATAAACTATATATTTTGAATGTCAGACACCACGTTAGGCTGTTAAGCAGTATAATTTCTAGTGTTTAACTTATTGTGGCTATAACCAGAGAAAAAAGGGAAAGCTGTTCTAATCGGCTGGAAGCTATTCTGAACACAGTGAAGTCCCTTGCTCTGCTAATGAATACAAAGTTTTGGAGAACATCACTATAGACAAATTTTAGAGCTGAGGAGTTTCTAGCTGCTCTTCCACTAAGTAGACTACTGAAGTCAACCTAAATTTAAGAAAACATTTTAGTTATCATGGCAAAGCCTACAGCCTTCTGTATATAATAACTTAGATAAGCATGTAGTCAAGAAAAGAATTAGGAAAATAACGTGGTGTTTCATAGTATGGGATCGACATCATGCACTTATCAATGGGTGTTCTGTGAACATTAGCTTCTTCCTCAAGAGGATGCTGAGCCCTTGTTATGGATTTAATGTGGAATGCCTTCACAAATGTATAGGGGTGAACACTTTAACAACTGGCAATGGTTCTGTGGAGATTCTGCAACCGTGAGATGTTGGGGCCTAATTGGAAAAGTACATTGCTGGGCACAAGGTTTAGAAGACTGTAGTGTTTCCCAGTCCCTTCCGTATCACTGTTCACTATAAGGGTTCTACATACTTCTACCACCATGGCATTCTCAGTCTTTCCTGAAAATATAAACATGAAATAAAATATGAGCAGTAAACAAATCCTCATTCCATCATACAGTCATCTATGCACATTCATGCATATTTTAAATAAAGGGCTCATAATAAGATATTGATTTTTAAGTGTTATTTAGACATAAAACCTGAGTTATAATTTCATGATGATGGTGAGTAGCACCAAATCCAATGGGTCTTGTATTTTAGAGGACACTCCAGGCACTTGTGTGGCAAGATCCAATGCATGCAACTTAAGTTTTACATGCTTAAAAACAAAGTCTCATAAAAGCACACTAAGCTGGGACCCAGATCAGTGCCTTACTTAATCTCTACCAAGGAAGCTTCCTCTGCAATAGATGGTAATGACACACAGATAGTTGTTCCTAACTAGAAAATGTGCAGAGTGAAAAACTTTGGAGCATCCTGTTCTAAATGAGATATTTTAAGCTCCTACTCTCAAGACTCTGGATCTATGTGGAAGAGAAGGAGGAAGATATTTTAAGAGCCCTAAGTGGTGGATGACTCCAAGGCAACAGTGTAATCCAGACACAACAGAAATGATACATATATGAACTCACAGAAAGTGTTATAGCACACCCAGGACTTACATGGTTTCAAATCAAGAAGAGCCCCAACATTGACAAGGGGAGGTGGACATAAAATCCCATCTTTGACCAAGAAGCTATTTGCAATTGTTTAGGGAAAAGAAAAAACAGTTTTTACCAATGGAATGTCACTGGGTATATTAATCACATGCCAGGGCAGATCCATGTCCTGCAGTAATTGGAAAACCCAAAACAGATTCCATAAGCTCAATACTAACAGATATATCTGTAACACAACACAAGCCCTACATCTAAGGATCAGGGAACACTAGGGAAGACTGAGCAGAAAGATTATAAAAGCCAGAGAACTAGGAAGACTGTGGTTAACACAATGTCTTCTATTAAGACAGAGAATCCGACACCCATGGAATTTCAACAATATGGTCTCTAACCAAGACCTGTACAAGAACAGCATCAGGTGACATGCCATGTAGATGGAGGAATCCTCCCAATTCCCCACCAGTATAACAAACTATATGCAATCAATGGCTGTTGCAAGAGAAAGAGAGATAGCCAGTCTTCTTCAGGGATGAGCCTCCTGATAGATTTTCCAGTCTTAAGTAATTGTTCATAAACAAATATCCACAACAATAAATGGACTCACCAGAATATTTCTACATACATAGTTATAGTTGTATATGTAATAATAATTAAGAATTCAGAAGCTTCAATGGCTATTCCCTCCAGCTTCAAGTGCTACCTACACTCCAAGTCCTTCTCCCTTCTCCCAGCTCTTTCTTATGTCTTACCTCTTATACAAGTTGTCAACATTATATTGGGTCACTGGTATAACATAACATATTTTACTCACTTTACAAAATTCTTTTCTAGTAGTTAAAACTTGAAAAGCTCTCTTTCCATATTCCACTAAGGACGAAACTGTCCCCCCAACGTGATTGCATAATGTGTCCATATGATTACGTCCTGGTACAACTGCCACTCATAAACAGTCCACTCCAAATCTATCCATGATTCATGCCTCTACTTTTAAGCCTTAGTTCATGTCACCTCCATCTCTGTCCTCTACTGCCTATCCTACTGTCCAATCTCTCTAATGTCAATCTTTCTTTGTGAACCTTATGAGATTAACCAAGTTCTGTTAAAAGCACTAAAATGAGTCTTTCACAGCCATGTAAAACCTCTTTTATTTTTGACTCTTCTTATAACGGATCCAAATCCTGACTTCTGCCTATAGTTCCCAGTGTACACCAGGACTAGTTTGCCTTCCTACTTCATGCCATATTGCCCTCCTTTCATCTCTATGTTGAGGGCATAGGAACCTTACTCTCAAAAAAAAAAAAAGTTATAATTCTTTCCTTACCAGGACCCTTGAGTAGCGACTTTCTCTGTCTAGAACCAACTTCCTACATCATTACCTATGACTCGTTCTTTTGTTTCTGTTTTTAATACATTGTGATCTTTTGGGAGCTTTTGCGTACCACCAAACCTAAAATGAAAACCCTCTTGTTGTTCCCATACTCCCTTTCATGATTATTGTTTTAATTTTCTTTGCTATTTATTATTATGACCTCTGGACTTCATACTTGATTATTTATTGCTTACTGGAAGTTTCTTCCTGTGTAAGAAATTCTGGGTAATTTTTTCATCCTGCTCTTTATCGCCAATGTTATCACTGTTATAATACAGATAACTCCCTCTTTATTGATCTCCTCTCTCTCTCTCTCTCTCTCTCTCTCTCTCTCTCTCTGTGTGTGTGTGTGTGTGTGTGTGTGTATCTGTGTGTCTGTCTGTCTCTGTGAGTAATCTGCACTATATTTTATTAAAATTTTCTCAGTTATTCTTGCCGATTGCCCCTCTATTCTTCAGCTCTTCTTGTGGTGCTAATGTAAAGAAATGATTTCCTTTTGTTTCCTTCCCACACTACATCCTGGGTGGATTACTCCATTATCAGATGTTTTATAGAGCACATATATGATAGGCTAGTTAATGGACACTTGAAATGCCCATATCCTAATTTCAAGAACATGTGACTATATTCCTTTGGATGGTGGATAGGACATTGCTGCTATTGAATTGGTTAAGAATCTCAAAAAGATCATGTTCTTTGATACTTGAAACGTGCTTCTCATTTTCAAATGTCTTTGGAAGATTCAGTGATCCTACTGTATACATTTGGCCAGACTGCAAATTATACTCAGTGAGCATTGTACTGGCTAATGATTAGTTAAACAAAAGTTACCATGCAAAAAGCCCTGACTATTTCAATTTTTCATCAAAACATTGAAATAATTGTGTTCACTATGAAGATAAGTGTTATTCAGGAGTTATGCTAGTAAAAATCAGTAAATTTTCCTCATACAGATTCTTTCAGGGCCACATTTTGAAACACTGGAAGGCAAAGTCCTTGAAATGTAGATGTAAATGAAGGGTTTGTGTTGTTCTTAGGTAACAGGAAAACCTCATAATAAACCTGCCAAAACAGTCTAGTTTTCTTTTATTAAAAATTACAAAGGTAAAGAAACAACTTTCTACTCCATTGCTGAAATTAACTCTCTACAAATGCTGAAAACGACAGGATTGTTTGTTACAGCTTGTCAGGTCTACTTAGCTCAAGACTAGAGACAGCCCCAAATGGTCACCACATAGAAGGCATTCTTCAGAAAATTCCACATTCCTATTCATTTTATTATAAACACAACAGTGACGGAACTGTGTTTAAGCAAATTAATGATGTGTTTGTATTCTTCTTAGTAAGAAAAATGTGGGGACTTACAGACCCAAAGTTAAACAGTAATGCATCTTCAAAACAAAGAAAATCCTTCAAAGCAACCAGGAAGCTACCTTAGAACAAAAGACTTCCACTCCAGAAAAGATAACAGTCACAAAAAGGCTGTCTGTGGACTCTTGAAAAATCATTATAAGCACACTGTGGTGCATTTGCTAACTGTTCAATGGTCTACAAATGTCAAAAACTCATGCCTTATCCAAATTTTGATTGGCTAAGTTTAGAGAGTCTTACCTTGTTGACAGAGATGGTCATGTTGTTTCTTTTCAGAAGTTTCTCAGCTGAATCCTCATAAGGAACTGACCAAACTTAAGCGTCCCCAGAATAACAGTAATTGACTTAAATTCTTTAAACATCCACTGCTCTCTTTATTTGGTAATTCCTCCTTTTGTTGCATCAGAATATAAGAATAAAAAGAAGTTGTGTTGTCTAATAGGATTTTGACTTTTATCTGATCATTATTTTATCCCTGAAAACCTTGGATAAGTGCTTTCAATTAGATCCCAGAATTGGAGTCCAACAGGGACATTAATGTGGTTTGTCTTTTGGGAAAGAGATTTACTGACAAAGTTATTAATGTGACGGAAGCAGAGCATGTTGGGGTTTTAAGGAGAGTTTATACCCATGAGGCAGAATCAGAAGGTTCTCCTTTTATAGACTCCAGAGAACGAGGACATGTTCCATACCATGTAGTTGATGAGTAACCCATACTGCATCTTTGTAGTCAGATTGGCCACTTACTGTGTTACAGTAAGTGTTACAGGCAGGGTCACAAAAGTTTGTGTCTATCCTATAGAATGTACCACCTGTAACTGCATTTTTTTAGGTAAACTTTCTTTATAGAACTTTGAGTTAGAGATTTGCCAGTAGACATTCTCAAATTGGGTGCCTGGTTTTCCCTGGTAGCAGTGACAATTATAGAGTCAGCTCTGAGGATAGAGAGAAAAGAGGCTACTGCAGGGGAACGGTTAGCCCAAGCCTAACATTGCTATTGTGAATGGAAGATTGAGAGTTCTTTGTGTTTAGTGGCTGCCCAATGTTTGGTAATCAGATGACATCAGGAAATAGGCACACAGGAACTAGGCCAAGTTCTATATGTGTTATGATGCTGCACTTCATGAATACCGAGAACTACAGGAAAGAAATGACTGATGTCTCAAATGTAACATGGCTTAGAGGAAAATGGAACTTTAAAACAGCATTATAAGAAACTTTGTGATATTTCTCTTGAAAAAAGTCGATAGATGCTAATGTTTGCAATGAGCTCTGAGCATCAGAACTGAGGTCATAATCCAATAACAGAAGATGAGTTAGCAGGTGCTTGAGGATGTCAACACTACAGATGTTCATATCCCATGGTAACTAGAGTCTACAATCAAATCTATCAACACTACAGATGTTCATATCCCATGGTAACTAGAGTCTACAATCAAATCTATTAAGAGACATAAGCAAATAGGAGGTGAATAGCCCAAAATCTTCATGCCTGAATTTTTCATCCATTGACAATTGCTGAAGACATAGTTCTTGGAGATTTTTAGATGCCATCCATACAATCATTTTTCAATGGTTTTTTATCTACTTTATCAATTTCCTGCAACATCAAAGGCACTGGCAGAATTGTTTTGCAACATTTTTTCTAGTTCAAAAATGTTGTCTGGCAGTATAATTGTGACTTAAGATACAGGAACCCTCATTTTCTTGACCCTAAGCACCCCAGTCATCATGGAATGGTCACCTCTGGCTAGAAATGAGCAAAATTGATGTCCTGTGGTCCTTGCACTGTTGTCATCTAGCCATTTTTCCCATAGGAACACAATTTTGCATGCAAGTCTGCTAGAGAAGTATTAAAGACAATGTAAGTTTTAGGCATTGTAATTGAGTAAATAAATAATGGCTAGGTAGAGCACATATCAACATTTTTTTGAAGTTTTTTTTTTTTTGAGGGATGCTTCTTCTCTTTTGTGGAGCTTATTGGGAAAAGAATTTACAGGGAGCAATTGCTCCATGGGGCTATAAGGATCTGCAATAATAAAGGAAGAGTTAGCATCTCGACGTAGTGGGTATTATATATGATATATATATATATAATATATATATGTGTGTGTGTGTGTGTGTGTGTGTGTGTGTTGTGTGTATGTATGTATGTAATAATGTATGTATTATCTGATATAGTATATGTATTATTATATCATATATAATATCATGTATTGTATATTAATTACCAAGTATGATAATTATATATATTGAATATCATATATTATATCAGATAATATATATAATATTTTATATATGATATATTATTTGCTTTTATATATTATATATATATATATATAATATATATATATGTATGTATGTATGTATAATCATTCAAGTTGGGGGAAAAGTGTGTTTTTAGACTAGCAAGCTAATAAGAATTAGACACCAATTACTATAAAGTAGCCATCTAAGAAATTTCACCAAAAATGAAGCCTAGGGCAAAATAATTAGAAAAAAATTTAAAGGTCATGGAAGCGGATTATACTTATTTGAACAAAACATGCCTAGGTGTTTGTTGAAGCGTCATGTGGAAAATGTAGTAGCTGGGTAAACTATTGCTTTCTCCTAAAGACTTACGTGGTTCTTTCTAGAAATAGTCTATTGTGTCAGAAGTCAGTCTCCTAACAGATTATATAAAACTCAAGTGCTCTGGGAGCTGCTAGGATTAAGAACTGTCACCAATGGTCATAAAAGTGACCCTGTCTGTATGCAATAGTACAGACCTGACTGTAAATGAAAGACATGCCCACTGATGCAATAATGGCAACATTGTTATGGGGGAACCATTTCCTTGAATGTGAAAGAAACTTGAAAGAAAGGAATTGACATTTGGTACTGAAAACCCAATCAAAAATACCTGGCTACAAAGATCATAATAGACTTTACTGGAAAATCTATTATTGTTTTTTGTTTCTAAATAGGCACAGTGTGCCTGTCAAATGCATTTTCAATAATTATATTTATGTCTATAGATCAGTCCTGTTCTTTTTGTTTTGTTTTGTTGGTTCATTTTTCCCCTTCTCAACAGATTCTTGCTGCAGTGGGCAATGGTAATTTTATAGACTCATAAATAGTCAAAGTTTTGAGATTAAGTGACTGTTGAATGTCCAACCACAAATGACTCAGTAATTTCACATCCTCCAAGGCTCATGTAACCATTGCATTCTTGAACTTAAACCCAGTGTGATTACCTGTCAAAGTGTGTATAAGACTGGGCCAACTAGTATGGAGGAAGTGGATTCAGAGGCCCCACCCTTCTCTGAAGATATGCAGGCAGTTTAGGGTTTCTGGAGAGGTATAATGATTAATGTTCAAGTTGATGAGTTCTAGAATTATCTCCGGAGAGATAATTCTCTGGGAATTCTCCTGATTAGTTTAACTGTGGTAGAAAAGTTACCAACTGTTAGGCACCATTCCAAGATCTTGACTGTAGAAAAAGGAAAAAAAATTATCTGAGTTCAAACATTTATATCTTTCTATTTCCTGATTATGTATGTGATATGGCCACTTGTTTTAAGCTTGAACTGCATTAAACTCTGCCTGTATCCAGCTTTGGAATCCATGGAGTGGCAGGCAGCTGATGGGAATCAGAGCTTAGAGCCACTGAGGGGGTTGGTCCAGATGCTGATGGGAAGTGCTGCCTATAACAGCCAGAGATTAGAGAAATTCCTCAGCTGACTTTTCTCTGAGGGGAAAAAAAGATTGATTTACTGGGGCTGGTACTTCCTATGGCCAGTGAAAAACTTTGGACTCTTTTAACTCCTTGGGGCCAGCAAGAAAGAAAAGGAAAGAAAGAAAATTCATACATACACATACATATACATACACACTGAGTAAATGAAGCAAAAGGCAGACTTCATACATACAAATAGAAACATATATGTAGACAGACAGACAGACATATAGACATATACATATTCACACATAGAATGGTTGGAGCAAAGCTCCTGCATGCAGGCTCCAAGCACTTCACACATACACATATGTACATATACACATAGGCACATGTACACACATACATGGTGGGAGAATGGAAAAATGTTTCAACACACTCTTTACATACCCTTTACATATATACATACATACACATAGTTGATGGATGGAAGAAACAATATTCCAACAACTTTATTCTTTCATATATATATATATATATATCCCAGCAAAATCTTTTAAGATGTATAACATGACAATGTGATTACATTCTAGTTTTCATCTAGTTAATGACTATGAAGAAACAGTATGTTCCCCAATATCCATAAAGAAATAACAATATGAAGCACAGGTAAAGAAAACAAATTATTCCCAAGGACCTACATTCATAACTAAGCAACTTGGTATAGATTAACAAACTGTAAGCAAGCAAGACAGTTCCCTCAGCCAGTTGTTCTTACCGGCAGGCAGCAATTTGCAGTTACAAAGAAAAGGTTAATTATTTTATTTATCTTTAAAAGTAATCTTATAAGAATCTTAAAATCATCACAAATCTGAACTTTTATATAAAATCAGTCATGTATACTTTAAATACTCAGAATGTATATCTACCCATCAGCAATTCTTATTAAATTATATCAGAAAGCTGAGGCCAAAAATGGATACAAGAAATCAATCATCACCAGTCCAGCCTCAGCTGAAAGTCACGTCAGCCAGTGCTGCCATTATTCTTGTTCCTTGACCATAAAAGATTTATAGCTTAACTAATAGAGTGTGCCTTTCTGAACTTCAAATTATTCCCTAAGATTTTCTACATCAGAGGCAGTAGCAAAAACATCTTAACCTAGCTTCACTAACAATTTTATTTTTGCAGCTGCTTTCTAAGGGTGGTGGTCATTGCTGACAATCTACATCTTTCTATAAATTCTTTCCTAGGGTGGTGATTGAGTTATTGATCTGCTCCAGCAGCAACGCCTGAAAGAAATCAAGCACTTTCATTGTGAGTGTCAGAAATAGTGTTCAGTGAGGGGCTTGAAGCCCCTTAGCGTTTTCATACAGTTCTTAGATTATGAGGGAAGTGAGGGCAGCAAGGAGAGCAAAGCTCCACTAACAGCTTGAATTCCTCGGGACACATAGTCCTTGAGATCGTGCATACCCATCATGGCTGTGTTAACCAGTGGGCCACAATCCATGCGTTTTAAATCCATTTGTCGTTCCTACTGCATGGCTCTCGGCAAAATTCCTCACCCTGATGGACTACACTCTGGAACTGTTAGTCAAAATAAACCATGTCTCCATAAAGTTGTGTTTGTCGGGTACTTTATCCATCGCAGCAATAAGAAAAGTAACTAAGGCAAGGGGTAAAAACTTTATTGGAGTGTAGCTAGTAGCTAGGCCTCTAGGCTCCTCTAAATTACCCTTCCCCCATTTCCCTAAAAACAACCATAATGAAACTCAAGTCACCAAACAAACACGCGCACGAGCACACACACACACACACACATGAAGGTAGAAGAGGAACTAGTTGGGAAGAGGAAGTGATCAGTGGGAATATAAAGAAGACACCAAATGGTAATAGAGTGTAAATAAAATAAAAATTCATTATGTATATGGATGGAAATATCGTAATGAAACTCTTTACCATGTATATTTAATATATGCTAATATATGCTAATAAAAATCCAAGTGAGTGAATGAGTTTGTAAAAACAAATTGAGAAAATTTTTTATCTCAATTCCTGGCATTAAATATTGTTAATGTTTTACCTTGAAGGAAGGGCAATCAAGTGGATTAAAGTATGTGAAGTTCATTGCCAGTTGTTAACTTTGAGAAATATTTAAGTTCTCAATGTGTGTCTCAAATGCTTATACTAATCTAGCAAGGGATGCATCAATGGGAGAGCATCATGGGTTTTTAGTTTAATTTTACGTTAATTTAGCAAGGAAAAACATCTGCTTTGGAGAGAGCTTAATTGGTTTTCATCTGATGTCACAGGCTGCTACTAGGGATCATCCCTGGAATGCATGTGCTGATTGCACATAGTCCCAAGCACCTCTTTGTAAAAAAAAAATGTGTAAATCCTGCCACCTAGGAGGTGAACAAATGCTAAAGAAATTTCTCTACGCTTACATCCCCAGGCTGAGAAAAGTACATAAGGAGAATTTGAAGTTGCTCATTTTAGATCATTATAGACATTCATTCTATAACTTGTTTTAAAAAAAAACAAAAAAAACATGGGCACATGCTTGACTTAATTTTATTTTTAAGTAATAAATTAAGTCACAAAGATATTCTTCAATGACAGTGCTTCTTGTCTCAAAGCAGTCTCACCACAGAAAATCTTGGTTTCATTTCTTACGCAGAAGGTGTTAGGTTTTCATGACCTATGAAGCAAATTTGAGAGTTGAAATTTCATAATAATAACTATATTTATGGAGTGGCAAATCTTCAGTTCCACTAGGCCTGATAAGAGCAAGTGAGGAGACAAATGGTTAGCCTGTCCTGACCCTTGCCTCTAGCAACAAGTACGTTTCCAGAAACGTAGTTGTCACCAGCACCAGAAATTCTCCTCATCAAGCTGTATACAACAAGAAGGATACACTACCTGCTGTGCTTCGAAAAGTACTATAAAAAGACAGACTCAACCGTGATCAAATTTATCCTGAGGTCAGAAAGAAGCCCCAGAAAACAACAACTCATAATGATGATGACAATGATGATGATGACGATGACCGTGATGATGACGATGAACTAAAAGTGCCCCTAGACCAATAAATCAATACAATGGTGGCTTTTTATTTGATACTTTGTAAGGCAGCCATCTGTTACATGTGTGCTGGGGTTGGGGGCGGGGCACTCGAACTAGCCTGTGTATGCTCTTTCATCCTTGGCTCACTCTCTGGGAGCTCCCAGTGGTCCAGGTTAGTTGACACTGTAGTCTCCCTGTGGGGTTGCCATTTCCTTGAGGACCTTCAATTCTTCCCCTAACTATTTATTCCACAAGGGTCCCCAACTTCTGTCCACTGTTTGTCTGTGAGTATGTGCATCTGTCTCAGTCAGCTGCTGAGTAAAGCCTCTCAGAGGGCAACTATGCTAGGTTTCTGTCTGCAAGCACAACATAGCACAATTCGTAATGTGAGGGATTGGTGCCTTCCCATGGAAAGGGTCTCAAAATGGGCCAGTCACTGGTCGGCCATTCCTTCGGTCTCTGCTCCATCTTTGTTCCTACATTTCTTTTAAACAGGACCAATTTTAGATCAAAAGTTTTCTAGGTGGATTTGTGGCCCCATCCCACCACTGGGGAATCTTGTCTGGCTACTGACAGACTCTTCAGGTTCCATACCCCACTGCCGGGCATTTCGGCTAAGGTCACCTTCATTGACTGCTGGGAGTATCCCTCATCCCGAGTCTCTGGGACTTCCTAAAGAGTCCTGCCACCTCCAGCGGTGCATGTTTCCATTCACTTTCCTGGCCTTTTGGGGCCCTCTCCTGTCCTCTCCCCAAGCCTAATCCTGCCTCTATTCCCTTCACCCTTGCCCTCCCCTCTCCTACTCAGGTTCTTCCCTCCCTCTGCCTCCTATGACTATTCGGTATTCCTTCTTGTTTAACTTGTTTGAGACTGTGGGGTACATCATGGGTATTTTGAACATTTGTCTAATATCCACTTATCAATGAGTATATACCATGCATGTCTTTTGGGGTCTTAGTTACCTGATTCAGGGTGCTCTTTTCTAGTTTCATCCATTTGCCTGTAAAATTCATGATGTCCTAGTTTTTAATAGCTGAATATTGTTCCATAGTATAAATGTACCACATTTTCTGTATTCATTCATTAGTTGAGAGACATCTGGGTTGTTTCCAGTTTCTGGCTTTTATGAATAAGCTGCTATGAACATAGTGAAACATATGTCCTTGTAGAATGGTGGAGCATCTTTGGTATATGCCAGTAGCAGTATAGCTGAGTCTTCAGATAGAACCCTTTCTAATTTTCTGTGAAACCGCCAGATTGATTGACAGAATGTCCATACAATTTGCAGTCTCACCAGCAATGGAGGAGTGTTCCCTTTCTCCACATCTGCATCTCAACACCAGCATGTACTATCACTTGAATTTTTCATATTAGCCATTTTGATTGGTGTAGGGTGGAATCTCAGGTGTTTTATTTGCATTTCCCTGATGACTAAGGATGTTGAACATTTCTTTAAGTGCTTCTGAGCCATTTGAGATTCCTCTGTTGAAAATTCTCCATTTAGCTCTGTATACCATTTTTTATTGGGTTATTTGGTTTTTTTTGTTTGTTTGTTTTTTGTTTTAGTTTTGGAGTCTATATTCTTGAACTTGATATACTTTTGGATATAGCCCTCTGTAGGATGAAGGTAGTAAAGATCTTTTCCCAATCTGTAGACTGATGTTTTGACCTATTGACAGTGTCCTTTTCAACAGCATGTATACAGAAGTACTTTATGTTTTGAAAATCAGAAGCATTACTGAAGACATATAAAGTATCGAATGAGAGTTCTTGGGTATCACAGTGTAGCCAAACACAAACATGCATTAATTTAGTGATCATGACTGTTTTATTTGATGAACTAGAGAGGACTCTTTTGTCCCTGGGACAACCAGGTCTTGGCAACCTGCACTTAGCATTACAATAGATAGCAAAAGACTGAACCTCAACAATTCCCCTTTTTGCCCAATAATAGGCTCTATTTTTTTCCCCAGATATAAACTAAATACAATTATAAATTTATGTAAGCTCTAAGGTATGGTATACACTTACAATATCCAGTCCATTATACCTGGCAATTTAGATAAAGTATTTTATCATCTTTCTAACAACTCAATTTGTTGATAGAATTTCCAACCCTAATAAACTCAATATAAAAAGACACACAATCAAGATATTTTAATTATAATCGATGTGCCTAGATTGGGCAGGTTTAGTACTATACTTGCTTATTCCCCAGCTATAAGACCTTTTGTTACTTGTGGTTTCTCCTAGTCACATGGGTCTGGTCCATCTCAGCTTCTTTCTTCTCTTCCTCTCTCCTCTCTCCCCTTCTCCCTCTACCTACACGCCCTCTCAAGCCCCCTGTCCCACATTTCCCTTCCATGCTCAGTCACAGGCTCTCGCCTTTTATTGACAAGCTAAAATGAAGACAAGGTTCACATGGCATCATCTGAATACTTGATGGTCTGCTTATCTGGGCAACCCCTCTTGAAGAATCAGTATTAACATTAGAATACAAACAGCATTAGGCCAACCCACATGATTTACAGCTCATGATTGGTTTTTTCTATTGGTTTGTTGACACTATGATATTAATGTCTAACTGAATTTCTGTAAATGTGCAGTAAATATTTATTGGTTATCACTCATGCCATTATTTGCACTATGATTTGTGGTAGTGGAGGCAGGAAGAGGGATAGAGATGACCTATTCACAGGAGGCTAATAAGAAGACAATTAACTGTCCCAGTGCTAAGACCAAAACGTTGAGTGTTCAGCCCTAAAAATTAAAAAGACACCCAAATCACCCTTCTCCAAGGCTTATGAAGGAATAATTGCAAAGAATATAAGAACCAAGTAACTAGCAAGAGGTCCACAAAATGCTATTTTATGGGCACTAACTCATGGATTGTAGCTGACTGCACAATGTCTGTACATGGCTATGCCCCTAAACATTCAGTCAGAGATGGAAACAGGACTCCTTTGTCATTGCCAACCAGGGAGCTATAGACACCCAAGGACTATTAAGAGAAAGGAAGTCATTGTCTTTAGTGACATAGCCTTTTGTGAGTTGCACATAATTTTGTGGACAGTTCTCCATCCAGTAGGTCACAAAGCAAAAACAAGAACAAAACAAAAAAACATGAATATGGGATGTGGTCTTGATCAGGAAGAGACAAGGCTGATGAGAGTGGAGAAATGAATGTGACCAGGTTGTCATTATATCACATGACATTGTCCAAAAATTAATTATTAATAAAAAGAACTTTTCTCCCTCCAAACACAAATTTCTAAAGCTTATCAAAGCTGACTGGAGTAAAGAAAATAATGGCCCCAAATTAAAAGGCATCTTCATTCAGGATTGCTATGACAAAGTTCTTTTGTCAGATTTTATGGTCAACTTCAAGTACCTGAGGTTGTATCACACTGAAGATTAGTGCGATACTTTTGTTTATTTGATTTAAAATAAAATATGTTGTTTATTTGGTATTCTGTACACTTTAGCCAAGGAAACACCAGCATATAAATGCATGAAAAATAAATTTGTCCTGTTAGGGATTTAAGAACTTATAGGTCTAACATGATCAAATTGTAATATTTGCTTTGAAAAGGAATTTCTGGTCTCTGTAGTTTGAAAATTAAACGTATGTCAGCCAGCATGTGATGCACATCCTTTTCTGGTTAAACCACATTTCTGGATGATGTTTTGTTCTTAATTTTTTAATCATATTTTTAATTATGTGACACGTCCATGGAGAGGTCAGAGGACAACTTATGGGTTTTGTTCTCACCTTCCATTGTGTGGGTCCAAGGGATTGAACTCAGTTCTTCAGCCTTGCCACCTTGTCACCCACTAAATCATTTTTTCCTGTGTATACAACGAGTTAAATTTATGAAAAGAATCAAACAAAAAAAACAAACCAAACAAAAAACACCCCCCACACACACAAATAACCCTCTTCTGGTGCCCTTGATATTAATGAACAGAAGTAGACATTGGAAAATATTTGAAATGGCTTACAGACTAGATGGCAAGGCAGCATGAGAAGGCTATTTATGTCCTGTATATTTTCCTCCCTGCCATGATGACAAAATATAAACATTGCAAAGCTGGGTTTGTTCTGTAGGAAACCAGTGTTTCTGCAAGATAAAAACAGGGAATTAATTGTTTACATTAGAGCCTTTTAGGGCTAGTGCTGTTTTATATGCAAATTTACCAGACCAATTTGTTTTACATGTATATTAAGTCAAATGAATCAAACTGGGTAGAGCAAGGATGATAGGCCATTTCATTCTGTTTGAAAGAATTTGCAATTCAGCATTTTGCAGAAATCTAATTGAAATGTAATCACTGCTCTGGAAGGTGGTGATAAACGTAATATATGGAAACAGTTATTAAGTGCCAATAAAATATCAAACCCCAGCAAATTAAAGGACAGTTACCAGGATGGCTGTTTAAAATGGTATGACTAGTTTAAAATCTTGGGCAAATAAAAAACAACAAAAATCAACTTGTTTCAATGTTCAGAAGGACAGCTGGTGGAACGCAGCCTGTTTTTCCGACTACCAATTATATTTCTCTGTAAAATGATGATAACAGACTGTACCATTACATAGACAATGTGTATCCCAGATGGGAATTCAGGGGTCTAACTGTTAGTTGAGCCCAGGCAACCAGAATCTCTAGGCTTGCCCTCAGCATTCAGTGGTCTACGGCCTGTGACTAAAAGGTTTGGTGTCACATTCAGTGAAGTGTTTATCACAGTAAAGTAACATACTATTTTTTTAATTATAAATTAACAAAGCATTTAAGACTGTGTGGTTGTCTATCAGCAACTGTTGTTTGTTTATTTCTTTGTTTGTTTGTTTGTTTTCCCCTCCTCTTAGTCAGTGTGCACATAAGTTGTTTACTTGAATAGACCTGCAGTTGAGAATGGTTCCAAGATGCCATGCAGGACCACAATCCTCCACAACTTCTTTGCTGGTGAAACAAGAAGGTCACAAAGAGAATGACAAAGTAGAAGGTGTCAATCTTCAAAATACATTTTGTGTAGTTATACAAGTTTTCAAAGTGTTTATTACTGTTAATATTAAGAGGCACTGTATTTTGGTTTGGTTCTTTTGGTTTTGTTTTATTTAGTTTTGCAATATTTTTCTGGACAAATTGATTCCAATAGTAGCTCGATAAAAAATGCATGACTTGCTAACATTACTAAACTTGCTACATTACTAAATGATGGGGTACATGGAGTAGCTTTATTTGAATGCAGTATAATTTGGAAATATTTGCTCCTTCAGTAAACTTTGAACTATTTTTAAAGCTGTGCACACTGAGGGCAAGTCTCTAAGTCTGCCATGCAGTAGGCAAAGGCAGGAAGAGAAGGAGTTTGAGGTCAGCCATATTAACAGTTTGCAATGGGATGTTAATTTATAAGGAATTTCTATTATTTTCTAACATCTTGCAAAGTCCAGAATTTTAAAATCAAGCTGCTGACGACCCTATCAATCAGGAAAATTGTATTGGTGACATTTCCATTGCTATGACCAAAACAACAATAGAAAGTTTTACAAGAGAAATACTATTTAATTAAGTTATTGAGTCGTTTATTCTTTAATGGACAGGAAGCATAGGAAGTTTGTAGTATAATGACCTGCAGATGAGTAATATGCAGAAAATTTATGTTCTCAATCTGATGTCAAATCTGAAAGAATGACCAAAGAAAATGGGAATTTCTGCAGAACCTTATTGGGAAAGAAAAAAATCCAGGCGGCGTGGTGGCGCACGCTTTAATCCAGCACTTGGAGCAGAGGCAGCGATTTGAGTTCGAGGCAGCCTGGTCTACAGAGTGAGCCAGGAAACGAGATACACAGAGAAACCCTTCTCGAAAAACCAAAAAAAAAAAAAACAAAAGAAAAAAAATGCCAGGAGCCATCTTGGAGAGGCCAAAACCTAGCAGATAATCTTCCAGACAATGATGAAACAGCATTTGAGACCAAGGCCCAAAGGACAAAATCTTAGGAAAGGATTCCTGAAGCTGGCTTGCTTTTCCTGTTCTTATAAAATTAATATTAAATAATCCCTAGGCATTAGCCCACCCTATTGGGTGTATTTCTGCAGATCAAGGAAGGTATATTGTCTTGTAGTGATGCTATACAGCAAAAATGATTTCTTAATTCTTAATGATGACCCTATAAGAATTCCTAAAATTACACTACTAATTATTAAGCCCATTGTAATACAACTGCTGCTAAAGCCCTCTCTGTAACAAAAACTACAACTAGAACTCTACTAGTTTTCATATGTCACGATTAATTGCTTCTGAGATAGAAAGAAGGCAATTACAATGTAGGGACACATTTCTTAAGCTGTAATACAATTAACCAAAGGTCTTAAAAGGGAACTAATGCAAAGGCAGAAAATAAAATATTGACTAGATTTATCTATACAAAATTTCTATGCTAACTTGGTCACAAAAATTATATTTTTTGACTCTTAATGAACCTGTGGAGTTAGTGAAAATATTGAAGTCTAGCTAGATAACTAGTCTTAATGGAAATATATATAAACATCTCTGTTGTAAACTTCTTATTCAGTTTATGATTTGAATTTCTGTTAAACTTTTAGTGATCGTTTGTTAAGAAAAAAAAGGGAGGAGATGCTTGGAAAAACATATGATCCATTCTCCTAGAAAATGTACAAAAAACTAGGAATGATTACATCACATCAAAAGGAGAGCAAGATTAGAGGAAGAAGAAGAAGGCAGCAGAGTAGCATAATTTAGAAATTAAGAGAGGATATAGTCTGGTGGAGTTTTCTCCCTTTTTTTTCTCTTAGAATTAAAGATTAGAATCCTTTTCTGAAGTGTCTCCATTTTTTATCTTCCTGTGAGAGACTATCCTTAGCTGACAAGGAGTTAAATAAACTCTCAGCCTTTGGGCCCAAGCCTGGGAATTCCTGCCCAGAAAAGAACAAAAGAACCTCTTTACTTAATCACCCCTGCTATTATACCAAAAAAAAAAAAAAAAAAAAAAAAAAGTGTTAATAGATTCAGAGGCCTGCAGCTTCAGGCTTCAAAGTCAAGATAGGTAAAGGCTATTATTTTTTTTTTTAAGAAAATAGCAACTATAGTCTCTCTCAAGAACAAGTCTCTTCACCCCCCCACCCCGCCTCTGCCTTACCTCGTCCCTCTTCTTCCCAGCCCCCCCTGCCCCCGCCAATGTAGTTTCCCCTTGGTTACCTTCTAGAGAGAACCAGAGGTCCAGAGCTGGCTTCCAGCAACCAAAGCAACTTGTCTCCCTGAAAGAGATTGTATACATTGCTACAAACCTGTTAGACTACATTACAAATGAGACTACTGCCCATATAATGATAAGTATTGTATTCAGTGGTGGATGAGACTATATCTTGACTGGTACTAGTTAGTTGCACATATCCTTTGATCTCACTTCAAGACATAGCAGGTGGATTTCTTTGTCCCTCTTCCCAATATAGTCACTTAGAAGAAATCTTTTGGTATTTTCCACTATGAATATGGCTCCTTTAATTTCCTTATTAAAGATGGACGGTCAGACGTGTCTTGAAGCACAAGTTATAACCCCTAAGTCATAACAATAACAAAGCATGAGGTGGTAGACCAGAAAGCACAGAATGAGGCAGGGACCAGGGACTAAGCTATAGCCATCAAAGACCTGCCCTAGCTGTACTTCATTTCCAAGTCCCAGTTTCCCAAAATATTGCAGCCAGTTTGAAAGAACACTAAAACCTTAGCTCTTGGGAAGACATTGCTATATAATATATATATATATTATTAATATAATATAATTATATATTAATATAATATAATTATATAATATATAATTCGGAGTGACTTCAATGTTAACGTAGACTATGGAAGCTGAACTCTACACCTGGACTATGGAAGGATATATTGCTCACTTGTTTCACTTTACACAAGCACTCTGGATTTTGATGGTCCTGGGACAAATTTACAAAGCATGTGTAGTGAGAAAGGACTATCGGAAATAAACACTGAATCTGGTGGAAGATGAGATCGATCGACAGACACAGTGATCAGCAGCACTTTCAGTTTCTAACATTGTCTAACTATGAAAGGAGAGTTTTTGTTTGTTGTGGGGAGTGTGTTTCCTCCTAGCGTTTTGTGTGTGTGTAGAAGGGGGGTGCCACTCAGAGAGTATTCTGCCTGCTCATCTTTATAGAATAGAACACCAAATAGATTAACCTAAGTGAAATGAAGTTGGAAAGGTTGATTATAAGTTAGAGACAGTTGAGAAGTATTTTTAAACCTGAAAAAGCATAGTCAATCAAGTGCTAAAGTTCTGTTCACAGATGCCATCTGTACACAAAGTGTGGAAAAAGAAAATCCAGTTGAAAGACTATACCAGAACCTAGAAGAAACCTAGTCAATAAAATAGAAACATCCCTGTGAATGAATCTAGGGGGAAGGAAAAGATTCCCCAAAACAGATCTGTCTGCTCTATACTAGAGATTCTATTCTTACCTCCCCCAGGGCACACACACTGAGCTGATTGAAGAAGTCAAGATCCTGCCAGGTCTGAAACACAGACATACAATCTTTAGAATTCTATCATAAGAAATCTTTTTTGTGAGCCTAATGCAATGATAGATAGTTAATTGTAAGTCAGCCTTCTAGAGCCCGAGGCAGGAGGATCAAGAGTTGACAAGCCATCCTGGGCTATATACTGCAATCCATATGCTTGTTCTATGTATGGGAAACAAATTATTGATTATGTATATAGTGTGGACTTCATTTTTCAAAACATCTTGGTAACAACTGGAGTTTGTTTTACTAAAATTGAGTACTTCTTATTAAGTTACCAGATGACATAAAATTCGACCTGTACATTTTTAGATAGAACATGGAACTCATGCTGTGTCACCATGTGAACAATAACAGCTTCTTTAGCTATTCATCTACTGGCTTCAGAATGACTTATTCTTTTAAATGCTAATTTCTGGAATCTTTTTGGAGAGTGTTCTGTTTGTTATTTCATCACATGTCCTGGTACTATGAGATTTATGTACTGTGTATGAAATTGTAACAATATGAGTATATTTTTTAAATATAATTAGGATTAAATATCACATTATTATGAACACATTGCTATAGATAGAAGGCAAAGTGAATTCCCAGTAGGTGATAATTCTAGGAATATTTGAATCTTGAACATTTATAGTACTAAATCTGCCTTCCTGAATTCAAGTTAAAATTGCTTTAGTGACCAACTTTAGATGTGAACAAGTAAATAAATAAATCAATATGCTGCAAAAATTATTGACTTCACTTTTATGTTTTAACTAGTTGTTCTTTTCCTTAATGAGTATGATGTACATCTGCCAACATGTTTATCACTTCTCACAAATAACATTATTTAAAGATTTTCAAAGAAATACTTAACTCTGTGTGGACTTAAAACCATGAACCCCTTATGACTGATGTATAAGAATCCTACATTTTGTCTTTCTATGGACAGAGTTTGACTTTCTAGTTGATTCCTTACACTATGATTTCTTAAACTTTTTTCAGGGTTGGAGAGAGTAAGAAGCACAATCACATTGGGGTTTTTTGTTTGTTTGTTTGTTTTTGTTTTTGTTTTTTCAGAGATACAATAAACTGTTAAAGTCTAGGGGTCTTGGTCAGGTTTATTTTCTCTGTCAGTTAAAGAATTCAAAGGCAGGAAGAGTCTAGAGCAGGACAGGTAGTAACAGAGAAAGGTTAAATTCCACAATAGAAGCAAACAGAATTAGCAGTTGGAAACAAAAGCATTAATTAGGAATGAAGAAACACTCACACAAGCACTAAACATACACACACATAAAAATCACCCTCTCCTTTGTTTAACTCTTAATCTGTACCTTTTATAATAAATGCCAATTCTAGCAAGGTAAATGAGAAAAAGCCATATATTCATAGTGAAAGACAACTGAGACTATTAAAAGCAAAGTTAATGAATTTCCATCATAAGATATGACAATAAGGAATTTTCTTTTGTCTTAGACAGTAAATCAAAACACATATCACAATTTTAATAGTAAAGCATTTTTGTAGTTACAATGACATTTAGAACATAAAACAATATGTAGGCTTTTAAGATTTGTTGACAGTCTTTTATTTTAATGGTATCATCTAAGATATGTAAATAAACATCTTGCCCTTTCAACATCTCATGATTCTTTTAATAACTGAGTGGCATCTGTCCTTATGTTTATAAGCTTTAGGACAAACCCATGCATATAGGATCAAAGAAACATCTTTTCAGTTATCTACAAAACTAATGTTAGAATCTCACTGGACTTCCACCTTTGTAGATCACTGCCAACACATATTTTCAGGTGCTACTTTGAATTTACAAAGAGATGAGTGGAAGTAGGAGAAAACTTTCAATATACAGACTCTGAAACCATGTGGATCAAACTTCCAAAGAATCAAATTTCAATTGACAAGTCTCCATCAACCATTCTAATGACAGGTGGGTTTAAAGCACTCCTTGTCCTTTTTAACTATTTGTACCACGTTGCTTCTTGTTGTAATGCATCAATTATATATGTATATATTTACATATATAATATATATTTACATATATATCTTATACAGAGTATGTAGCATGTGATTTATCAT
Organism: Mastomys natalensis; assembly: GCA_021653895.1. Lineage (NCBI taxonomy): Eukaryota > Metazoa > Chordata > Mammalia > Rodentia > Muridae > Mastomys > Mastomys natalensis. The sequence goes on along the minus strand of JAJTUV010002137.1, from coordinate 150,264 downwards.
GTATACACACACACACACACACACACACACAATGTACACTTTAATTTGATTACTTAACTTTGGTAAAAGAAAAACTCTCTCTGAAGAGCCAACACAAAAATTTTGGGTGGAAGAATGTTTTAGAAGGAAAAAACAATCTATGATAATACAAGCCGTGCTGAAGTGGAAAGGTTAGTGTGCCCAACAACTGAAGAGTGATTTAAATTTTATCTTAAGATGAGTTAGTAATGCTACCATTACCAAGGATGAGATGATTCAAAACCTGAAAACTTTGTGTGAAATTTTTGCATTTTATTTTAAGTATGAATGAAAGTAATTCACTCATAATCAATTGAACAATACAATAAAATTTAAAGTTTACATTTTTGTTGTATATATTCAGTGTACATGGTATTGTGTGGCATAAAGACATTTTCATTTAAGTATATATTGTATATTGAGCATAGCCACCTTCACAATGGCATTACCAACTTTGTTCTTCTAGACAATTTTGCTTCTATATTCATATAGTGTAAACACATATAATATACATATATTTTATAATATACAATTTTATGTATTCATGCAAAATCTGGGAAACACATATAAGAGAAAACCTAAGATTTTTACTCTAGTAGTAGGTTTATTCATATAATAAATTCTATTCAATTGCATCCATTTTCTTGCAAGTAGAATGACTTCATTATATTATTGGTTGAAAAGTATTCCATTATGTCTATACACATTTCATACATTCCTCCATTCTTGGCCTCCTATTTTTGTTCAAAAACTTTGCTGTTGTGAATATTGCTTCAAGCAAGGTTAATGAGAAAGTGTCTTTGTACTATGTTCACCCATTTTGTTTGTATAAATATTAGGAGTGGTACAATGGATTGTATGGTAGATCCACTTTTGTGGTATTTTTTTTTTTCTTCGTCTTAGTCTTTGTTGTTGTTCTAGCATACATGTTTGCTTGTGACTGCGTAAGAGTATATACCATATAGACAGGTGTCCTGGGAGCCCGGAAAAAGAACATCACTACTTCAGAAGCTGCAGTTATAGGTGGTTGTAAGCAGTCCAACAAGAGTACTAATAACTGAAATCAGGTACTCAAGGAGAATAGAAAGTTCCCTTAACTGCTGAGACATCTCTCCTGTCTCTGTCTTTGGCATCCTAATTTCCACAATCACTGGACTAGTTTGTGATCTACCATTTTGTATATAAGGATTGCTTGTGTCTTCCCAACAACCGTTGTTGTTTCTTCATGGCTGCCCCTATGACTGGGATGAGAGGGAATCTCAATAGAAATTTAGTTTAATTTCCCTGATGCTTAGGAAGGTTGAACCTTTAGTTTTCATGTCTATATTGACTGTTTTGTGCTTCAACTTTTGCAAATTGTACATTTATTTTATTAGTCTGAGTTTTGTTTGGGATGTTAGAATCCGTAGTTTAATTTTTTAAATTACTTCTATATACTAAATTCTAATTCTCTGTCAAATGTATAACTAGCAGAGATGTTCTCCCATCCTGAAATCCGACTCTTCACTCATTATATGTTGCCTTTGCTATGGAGAAGGTTTTTAATATAATGATATCCCATTGATCTAATATTGGTATTACTTCCTGTGTGACCATAGTCTTATTCAGAAAGCACTTGCTCATGTCTATAAATTGTCTTTCCTACATTTTTCTCTGGTGGCTTCAGAATGTCATGACTTACACTAAATCTTTGATCTATTTGGGGTTAACTCTTACACAGAATGAGAATCTAACTGCATTCTAAATGAGGATATTTAACTTTCCCAGCACCATTTTCTGTAATGTACATTTTTTTGCTATCTTTGCTCAAAATCACATATCTAGCTCTGCATGGGTTTATATCTCTGTTTTCTATTTTATTGATATACATGTCTGTTTATGTCTCAGAACCATGATGGTTTTGTTACTATAGCTCTGTGGTAGTACTTGAAATAAATTCTGGTGACAGACCCAGCACTATTCTTATTGCTCAGAATTGTTTTGTTATCCAAGGTCTTTTGTGTGTACATATGAATTTCAAGACTGTATTTTCTATTCATGGCGTGAACGCTTCTGGAATTTCAATGAGGCTGGCCTTGAATCTGTAGGTTATTTTCTGTAGTATAGGCATTTCACAATACCAATCCTTCATATCCATAAGCATTGCAGGCCTTCCCAGCTTCTATTGTCTTTTATTTCCTTCTCTAACATTTTTTAAAATATAGTTTTTGTTATTTCCTTGAGAATTTCATTTGATATTTTTATCATTTTACATTTCCATTTTCTCATCAGTCTACCTGAACTTCCCTACCCACCAAAACTTGTGTTCTTCTAGAAAGGAAATTAAAATATAATTACATAATTTCCCATTTCCTTTTCCTCCAACTCCTCCCATTACTACCACCATCTGCTTCATCTCAAAACCATGGCTTTTTTTCCCTCTATTGTTATTGCATATTTCTTTATATAATGTGTAATCAGTTCTCATATGTTTGCTCTATAATGTTTCTCAAATCTATAGTTATTTGCCTATTGACTTTCTATCTGGATAGTTAATTTATTACTGAACATGGTACATAAAAGCATACTAATGCTTAGTATTACCACTTCTTTCTTATTGATCTGTCAATATTTTTTTGCATATTATATGCTTTGACAACTGCATATGCATATATACATGTATATATATTATATATATAATTGTTTTATAACATCTTTCTTATTATATATAACTTTGACTGGAAATGAATTTTCTCTTAGCCATGGTATATGATGTAAATATGTGTTAATGTAAATAACATAAAAGTCAACAGAAAGAATTCTGTGTGAAAATTAACTTTATACTTATAAGACACACGGAATTACTAGAAGCTGAAGGAGAATCATGAAATCATCTGATAGCAGTGTCAGAGAACATATGGCCCAAAGGACGTACTGTATTGGGTATGCAGTCTATCAGACATAAATATCTGCTGTTGAAGCTTGTGTTACTTTATAAAGAAAGTTTTAGAAAATGGTAGAGAGAGTATCTTGTGTGTTGTATGGATGCATCACTTGTCAATTAAAAAGCCTATGGCCTAAGACTTAGGCAGGAAATAGGAGGTGGATCATCCGGGAGAAGACAGGATTCTGGGATAGAACAAGGCAGGAAGATTCACCTGGAATGATGTGAGGAGATGGCTACATGGTACCTGAGCATAGGTAACCAGTCATGTGGCAGAATGTAGGTTAAAATAATTGGGTTATTTTTATTGTGATCTAGTAAGAATACACCCTACCTATGTGGCAAAGGTATTTATAAATTTACTTTGAGTTGAGTATTATTTCTGGGATCATGGGGCTAGGAAGAAGAACTGGACCTAACTTCAACAGAAAACTAATAAGCAAGGTAAAAGTGATGATCAATTAGGTTCTGTTAACAGCTAGTGTGATGCAAGCTGTAAGCAATACACAAATCAGAGGGTCTGTGGACATGATAAAGCAGAAGGATAATAGACACACTGGCAGAAATGACACTTACACATATTAAAACTCCTTGCAAAAGTGACTACACTTGTTTCTATCATTTGTGCCACACAGCATTTTAAAGGTGCTCATCTCAGATTGCTGTATTTTCAATTACCTACCAGGTAATGGCAGCTTTAGTTCATCCCTATACTATAAAAATACAATTTTACTATTCCCCTCCCACTTGCAGATGTCCAGTTATTCTCTGACATTCACTGAGAAGGATAACAAAAAGAGTGGACCATCAGTTTCATAGACTATCTGAAAAGAGGGCAGAATAATTTTCTGGGACCTGAAATACTTTCAGTCTTCCATAACACACTTGACTTTTTTCTTTTCAGAGCTGAGGACCAAACCCAGGGCCTTGCGCTTGCTAGGCAAATGCTCTACCACTAAGCTAAATCCCCAACCTCCATGACACACTTGAATATTGAGGATAGAAACACCACTAGGTCCTGCAATATAAACAAAAGTAGAGATCATTGACTGAATTTTTCCATACGTAAGGAAAAAGAGGAATAGACGTGAGGAAATGAAACATATTCATATTAAAGATCTTAGAGCATGGCAAACAAGGGTGAGTTATTCAGACTTCCTGAGTTTGAGAAGATGAAGGCACAGTTGGGAAGGAGCTCAGCTGGTTGCCGTGTTCTCTAGACTGAGAGGTTCTCGTTGCTAAGTATATAAACCTAGAATTTACTCTGTGACCAACAGACAAGAGGACTTACATTCTTTTGTCATGCAAAGTCTCAAAGTCTTTGCTCAGAAGATAGGTAGAACAAATGAGTTGTGAAGAAATCCATACTGAGAATGAACCATGGGCATTACTTCACCTGCTGGTAAGCTTTATAATAAAAGCATGAATAATTAGTATGTGAATATGCTTACACTTCACATAATTTTTTCTAATTGTCTGTATATGGAAAATGGTGATACACTTACAATTTCTTACTTTATTGTGTTAGGTGGCTATAAACAGATATCAATGTGTTTAAGCATAGACTTAATGAGAAAAAGACTGGGTGATAAACTGGTAGCAATTCATGAACAGATATAGCTCTGATGAGAATAGATAAAAGATGGCATGTGATATAATAACCTGCAAGGCCCTGTTATCGTAGCTCTATACTACTTTTTGAATGACAATATTGTATTTCTCAGGAGTTGGGAGCTCTGGGAGACTCAAGTACTATAAGAGTATGGTAAGATGGTCTGGCTCAAATATTCCTTCAAGTTTATGGTAATATTGCATACTTCTAGAATGAAGTCTGTAGATTAAATCCTGACAAACTTATGTTGGTGCTAAATAATTCTTTTATATTAAGGCACAAGTCTCAACTCTATAACAATTATCAGTTCTATATCAAGACAGTCATGTATAGTGACAGCAAATCAGAATTTTAATCACAGTTTCATGATATTGTCCTCAAATGTCTTTTTTCTGAGCCTTTTCTTTCTGGGTGTTCTTGTCACTCTGAGTGGTAATGCTTCTACTTTACTACTTGATCCTTTACCTCCAAACAATCTGGCATTCTTGTCACCTTAAAAATGTCTTTCCACTCAAAGCAAGAAGGCATATATTCTATACCACAATGAGAAAGGTAATCATATGGGGACTTCACCTTCAAACACTCCATCTTCAGATTATTCACCCTCAATTACAGGGTGAGGAGTGAGATGTAGGACCACAGATGACACAAAGAGGTACCTGTATCAACTAAAATCCCACCCTAATACTCACAAATGCTGCATCCTTGGAGTTCTCTTCAGGGAGATCAAGAGGTCTAAAAATTTCCTTTTGACAGCTCAAATTGTAAGACCTCCCCTACCACAAGTCTTTAGTCTATAACCTTAGAAAGGTGCCTGTGTGAATCTCACAAATTTCAGCGGCTCCGGAAGTGTGAAGTCTGTTTACTTCCTGTGAATTCCAGAGTTAATCTGTGGGATCACCAGCTAGTTTAGCTATTCTGCTTCAATGCAAAATCATCATTATATTCAACTTTTAGCTTCTCTGCTATTTCTTCTGTTAAGCGACTTCTCATTACAGTGGTAGGAGAGAATCATTGATTTGTTTATTGGAAAAGTACTGTTTCAAATGTGCAAGAGGATATAAGCACTGTTTAAATGTAATACGTGTCCATCATGATCCATTAGTAGTTGTGACTGTATAATGGGACTTGACATATGGAATGAAAAACATCTTGTAGACATAAAAATAAAGACAGATACTCTTTTAGGAAGTTTTTACAACTGGAAGAGAAAAAACTTGGATCATCTAATTTTTTGTAGATTACCCATATGGCATATCAACTGCCATGGCCTATGTTGGAGATGTTTGTCATTCTTGTCTTAATTGTGGCATTGATAGTTTAGGCATCCCCTAGAGACTATCTCTACACAGACAATGTCACATGAGCTGGTGTATAATTTGAGTATCCTTCATGATGAATGGAAATATTGTTGACCATGTGTTTGATGGATCTGTGTAATACATCCAGCAGCAGGTGATGTGGTAACATTTAGCAACTGCTATTTTCAAAATAGTTATACAAAGACTCATTTCAATGATTTATCAAATAAACAAAATATCATGACATTGAATAAATATGGGAATGGAGAGAGGTGTCATTGTGGAACTCTTCAATTATGTTTTAAAAATTCACATTGCAAGGTACTGTGTTCTGAAACCCAATGCTGACCGTGATTTAGAGCTGTTTTGCAAAAATTGTCAGGTCAGGCCTTCAGGCTCAGTGTGTGGAGCAAAACACAATGAACATGGTTTTCCATAGTGGTGCTATGGAATTTCAAGGGTGTGTCCTGAAGAAATGTATGTGTCCAACGAAAGCCCTGCTGCTGTAGTGTTGGTCGTTGTTTCAGGAAGAAATGGAATAAGAGTACAAAACAGTGTCAGCAGTTATTTGGTAAGGAAACCAGGACTGCAACTAAAAGTTGCTGCATAGAAATGAATACCCAGTGTAACCATTTTGGCAACTGTGGAGTTATTAATAAGAGAAAGATATGTAAACTGCATTATCTCAGATGTCTTTCGTGGGTGAATTCACTGTGAAAGTGTGACGATTCCTCGTCTGAGAACTCCCTACACGTTGCACTGGACTCACTTCAATGAGGTTAATTACTGGAATATAGGCTAACATTTGGGGATAACCCCATCTGACATCAGCAATGTGAAGAATAGCACAGGCTGTACACCAAACCACATGTGTATCAACAGAAAATGTACCCTTCAGTCTGTGCTAAGATGTTGTTGTTCCCTGACCTGCAATATGAAGGAGCTTTGCTGCCATTGTAACCCTGAATGGGACCTACCACACTGCAAGGAAAGGGCAATAGAGGAAGTGTTGACAGTGGCCCATCTCCTGTGAAAAGAGAGACTATAGAAAAGCAGGGCTTGCTCGCCAACTCTTAGGTTTGTTGATGCCTTCTTGGGTTATTTTTTTCCTTGTTTTAAATTTTGTCTTCTATGAGATACAATAAAAAGCATGCTATTTAAACATCACTTGAGACAGAACTAAATGTGAGAATGAAGGAAGAGCTCAACATTCAAATCTCCTCAGAAATTAGAGAGGGCGGTGCTCAAACTTTATTTGAGACATAACAGCTAAGGATAAAAAATTCCAGAACAATGAAAAGAGCACTTGAATATTCAAAGTCCAACGTAAAACGAAGAGCATAAGGCTCCAACATATGGAAAGCAATTTTTTTCCAATTTCAAAAAATAAACCCAATTCATCAGAAGAACCTCCCCCTGCCCCATGTGTGTGCATGTGTGTGCACATGCGTGCGCATATTCACACAAACACACACAGAGTAATCTGTAATGTCATGGCAGTAGAACAACTACTGTATATGTCATAAACCTCACCCCCAAGAGAGTTCCCAGATAGCTACATTGTTTCTGAATCATCAGAATTTAGTACTAATGAAAGGAAATCAGAAAAAAAAAAAACAACAACAACAACAAAAAAAAAAAAAAAAAAAAAAAACTTTCTTTACAAATTTCATTGATTTTTTTAATCTTTTTTTAAAGACTTGGATCTATATACCCCAAGCTCTTCTAGTGGTAATGTTTTCCATGATGAGCAAACTTTCCCATCATTCACATCTTCTATGACCCGTTTAGATATTAGGGACTGTTTTCTACCCAACTTTTGATGAGATGATTTTGGTTATATTCCACGCCGGGCAGTGGTGGCGCACGCCTTTAATCCCATCACTTGGGAAGCAGAGGCAGGCAGATTTCTGAGTTCGAGGCCAGACTGGTCTACAGAGTGAGTTCCAGGACAGCCAGGGCTACACAGAGAAACCCTGTCTCGGAAAAAAAATAGAAAAGAAAGAAAGAAAGAAAGAAAGAAAGAAAGAAAGAAAGAAAGAAAGAAAGAAAAAGAAAGAAAGAAAGAAAGAAAGAAAGAAAGAAAGAAAGAGAACATGAAAGGCTATGTCCATGTTCCATAGACAGCTCATTTACTTTTACTTTACATACATAGTCAGAGTGGGGTTGCTTAGTCATATTATTCTGTTTTAAAGATATTTTGCTTGTTCATTTTGTCATTGTTTTGCTGTGGTAGGTATCAAATATAAGGCCTTAAGCATGAACAGAAAATAGTCTCAAAGACTGATCTAAGTTTTTTACTCCTGCATTTTTAGGGCTTTAGGACCTCTCTACTGTTTTTTTTGTACTACTATGCAACCCAAGAGATTTCCCATTCTCTGCATTCTTACTTGATTTGTTGTATTAAGTGATTTTATTTATTCAGTGACAATTTCCTATGTATATATAAAGTTTCTTAGTTTGGTTCTACTGCTGTGATGACACACCTTGGCCAAAAACAAGTTGGGAAAGAAAGGAGGGTTTATTCAGCTTATACTTCCAAGTCATAGTCCATCAATATAAGAAGGACAAGAGCTCAAACAGTGCAGGAATCTAAGGGCAGGAGATGATGCAGAAATCATGGAGAGATACTGCTATTGGTTTGTTTTCCCATGGCATGCTCAGCCTGCTTTCTTATTCAACCACCAGCCCAGTGAAGGCATCACCTACAATATGCTGGGCTCTCTCACTTCAATCACTAATTGAAATAATGCCCTATCAGCTTGTCTACAGCCCCATCTTATAGATACATTTTCTTAATTGAGGTTTCATCCTCTCTAATGATTTTAGCTTGTGCCAAGGTGATATGAAACTATCCAGCACATAAAGTATAGCAATAATTTTTGTGGTGTTTAGAATAAGAATGGCTTTCATGGGCTTATATATTTGAATGCTTGATCACAAGGGAGTAGCACTATTTTGAAAGGATTAGGAGGTGTGGCCTTTTGGAGGAAGTGAGTCAGTGGAGGTGTTCTTTTATGTTTTCAAAACCCAAGCAGGCCCAGTGCCTTTCTCTTCCTGCTGCCTATGGATTTGGATGTAGAACTCTCAGTTATTACTTCAGCACCATGTCTGCCTGCATGCTACCATGCCATCTACCATGAGGGTAATGAACTAAACCACTGAAAGTGGAAGCCAGCCCCAGTTAAATGTTTTTGTTTCTAAGAGTCTAAGTAGTCTAAGTAGTCATGTTGTCTCTTTACAGCAATAGAACAACGATAGAGATGATTATCATTGCCTACTGTCCTCTCTATAGCTTTCCAACTCTCTTGTGAACCCTTCTTGCTGACAAGTCCCTCTCATATTTTGTGTCTTTGCTCTCTCTCTCTTCTCTTCTCTCTCTCTTCTCTCTCCTCTTTCTTAGTCAAGCTGCCTGCTGCAAATAATTTCTGCAATTGTGCAAATTTGGATTTCTGGAATATATATATATGTATGTATGTATATATGTATGCTATAGCCCAGGTAGGTGGGGTTGACAGTTGTTGATCATTCAGGGGGGGTTGGTTGTGAGTTGTTAGTAGTTCATACTCAAAGAAGAAAGAAACTAGATTCAGGGATCTCTATCACTATCTCCCCTCTATCCTTGTTAGTCTTTAATCTAGTGATGGGGTAAAGCTGGGGGTATAAAGCGTGGGAGAAAAGGAGAGCCCACAATGTAGCAAAGGCCAGCTACACTTCCCAGCTTCCCTTGTGGCCAGGCAAGGAAACTCCGGAAGGAAGTCCTAATGGAGGGAACATAATGAACCTGTGGTAGTTATTTCCTTCCCTATAAGGTTGCAGCCATTTTCTTTCTGTGAGGATTCTCTCTCATCTGCCTTCATGGTTGGAAGTCCTCTCTTCTACCTGTTTAATGTGCCTTAATACTTGCATGTAATTAAAATGGTATAAAAGCAAAAAGGAGGAGGGGGTATGGGATAGGGGGTTTCTAGGGATGGGAAATGGAGAAAGGTGATAGTATCTGAAATGCAAATAAGTAAAATATCCAGTAAAAAACAATGTGCCATTTCCTCATTTGCCTACTTGGCATAGTTGATTCTTATCCACCTGCAGGATAAGGGTCCCCCTTTTTAATCTCCACCAATAAACATGGTCAGCCTAATATCAGACCAAGCCTCTTTTTCTTTCTGCCTCTGTCTCTCTACAGCTTTCTTTAAGTTAACACCAACAACCACTGAATTGGATTTAAGGTACAATTAACACCAGGGAAAAAGGGTTTTTTGTCAGCAGGTGAAAACCCTTACCAAAAAATCACAACTCGTCAAAATTCAGAGAACTGTGGAGTGTCCCTCTCCCAATTAATACATGTACAACACAACCCCAATTCTTTTTTTAAAAAAATTGGATATTTTATTTATTTACATTTTAGATGCCATCCCCTGTCCCCATTTCCCCTCCCTAGAAACCCCTATCCCATCTCCCCTCCTCCTTTTTGCTTTTATACCATTTTAATTGCATGCAAGTACTAAGGTCAGTTCTAGGTTGAGGAACTAGCAATACAACAGATGCAAATAGTCAAGGAACAAGCAAAACAATTAACACAAATAGTCAACAAAACAAAACAAGCAAGGCAGTAGACAAAGTTCTGTGAGCACTCCTGTGATGACTGTTTCTAAGGGCTTATCAGGATGACCAAAATATCTGAGCCTTCTTCCCTAAGCCTCAAGGAACATGGTTCATCTTTTTTAGATATTCTTTTTTTTTTTTTTTTTTTTTTTTTTTTGGTTTTTTTCGAGACAGGGTTTCTCTGTGTAGCCCGGGCTGTCCTGGAACTCACTCTGTAGACCAGGCTGGCCTCGAACTCAGAAATCCGCCTGCCTCTGCCTCCCAAGTGCTGGGATTAAAGGCGTGCGCCACCACCGCCCGGCTTTTTTAGATATTCTAATGTTGGGTTCATATGTGCTAAATTGTCATATCTTCTTGTTGAATCTTTTGTTACCATATGATTTCATATTATTTAGCATTAGTAATGATTTTTAGAAAGCATAATTTATCTGATACATATACAATTATCTTGTTTTCATAGTTTCTATTTGCAAGAGCTACCTTTTCAGTTCTCTATCTTCATTCTGCATATTCACATCTAAAGAAGTTCCTTTGAAGTCAGTATATGTGTATGAATATAATGACACCAATACATTTAATCTTAAAACTGTACTGGAAGACTCTGTGTCTTTGACAGAGAAATTTGATGTTATCATTTAGGGTAATTATAGTTATGAAAATGCATCCTGGTGTCATTTTTCAATTATTGTCTTAGCTTCACAGTTGTTTTATTCTGTTTTTCAAAGAGATTTATTTATTCTGTGAAAAATTCATATATTCTACTTGAACTACTCCCCATTGCTCCAGTACTCCCATTCACACAAAATGATATATTCTCTCTCACTCTTCACAAAAAACACAAAACTAAAAATATTGAGTCCAATTTGTGTTGGCTGATGGTATCTGAATATGGGGCCAGCCCTGGAGTATAATTGATTTTACCAGTGTTATATCACTAAAGTCTGATTTTCCCATGAGTTATTGATTGACAATGTCTTTTGACATTTGCATAGGGTGGGATGTCATTTCCACCTCCCTCCTTCATGCTGGGATTTTGTTTAGTTCGAGCTTGTGGGGGTTTTGTGTCTGCTGTTATAGGTTCTGAGAGATCATATGTGTATCCATTCTCTGTTTTCTGAAAAATACTCTTTCCTTTAAATTATACAACACCTCTGGGTGTTAACAATTTTTTCCACCATCTCTTTGCATATATGTTTGAGCCTTGAGTTTAGTGACGTTAAATAGACATCCCATTTAGGTCTGACCATTCCAAAGTTTATTTTCTCCACATTGACCAATTGTAGTTCTCTGTGTTAATCACCATCTACTGCAAGAAGCTTCTTAATGAAAACTGAACAATACATTGATATTTTGCTATAGGAATATGTCATTCAAAGTATTTTTATTGTTTCATTCATTTAGCAGAGTAATAGTAGTAGGCTTTCCTTCAGGTCCCGTGGCCTATCTATACCTATGTTCATGTTTTATTTTCAGTGTTTTGTATACATTCCAGCTCATTTAGTGGATGTTAAACAAAACAGGCAAACAAACAAACAAAATCCCAAAACAAAAGATTAGTAAGTCCTACAGTATCTGTGCCACTGTTGTACCAGTGGGCATATATTTCCAGGCAGGTAATTATTGTGGCTCACAAGATTTATAACTAGATGAGACTGATAATTTCTTTTCGTTTCAAATAGCATAGATAGTATGTTCTAGAGCTAGAAATACTAGCCCTGGGGATGAAGCTTCTGATTGAATAACAGCTGTATTTCTTCATGTTTTGTGACTTAAATATGTGGTTTCCTATAGGGACTTACGTTCAAGCTCTGGAGGGTAACCAAATATATTGTCAATAGGATGTGATGTTTGAAGGGTATATGGAAATCCAATATCCAAAAACTCAAAAATATGTAGCTATTCCTAATGCTAGATGTTTTATTTGGTGGCAAGTGATAACATGTGTGTGTGTGTGTGTGTGTGTGTGTGTGTCCCCTTATATGTAGAGAGTGAAAATCCTTATTCTTTTCCTAATTTTAATGAAAATGTTTTGAGATTCTCTCCATTTAGAATTGTGTTGGTGTGAGCTTTTTGTAAATTACCTTTATTATTCCATAATACATCCCTGTATTCCTGTCTTTTCAGGATTCTTGCTTTGAAGGCATTTATATTTTTTCAAAGGCCTTCTCTTCTAAGACAATCATGTGGTTTCTATCCTTTAGTACTTTTATGTACTGGATTTTCTTTATTGATTTATTTGAATTGACTCATCTCTGTATCTCTTAGAAGAAACAAACTTGGACATTTAGATAACATTTTGTTGTGTTCTTGAATTTGGAGTGTAAGTATTTTAATGAGAATTTTACATCTTTATACACTAGAATTAATGGTCAATGATTTTCTTTTTAGTCATTGAGTCTTTGTCTAAATTTTTATTCAGATAATCAATGCTTTCATAAAATAATTTGGTAATGTTCCTTCAGTTTCTGTTTAATGGAATAGATTGAGGAATGTTGACATTAGTTCTTGTTCAAAGATATAACAGAATTCTGTGCTGAATTCATCTTGCCCTAAAGTTCTTTTTGATGGAATATTTTGTAATTAATGCTTTTTTCTTGATGGATTTCATGTGTCTCTTAAAGTTGTTTCATCTTGATTTAACTTTAGAAGATTATATATCTTGGGATATCCATCCTTTTCTTTCAGGTTTTCCAGTCTGGTGGAACCCAGATTTTTATATGTCCTTAAGTTTCTCTGAACTTCTTTAGTGACTCTAATATTGACTTCCATTTAACGTCTAATTTTATTTATTTGGGCCCTGTTTCTTTTAGTAAATAAGGCTGAAGATGTGCCAAACACATTATTTTAAGGACCAACTTGTTTCACTGATTTTTTTTTTTCATTTCTATTCTGTTAATTTCAGGCTTAAATTTATATTTCTTCACATTGGCTCCTTTCAAGTATTGCTTTTCTATAGATTTGAATTATGTCAGTTATCCCTAGTTTTTTGTTGTAGACACTCTGTGATGTGAAATCCTCTTAGACTTGCTTACATTCTGTTCCATAGTTTGGCTGTGTTTTCATTTTCATTCAATTCTATAAAGTTTGTAGTTTTCTTCCTGTTTTCTCCCTGAACCCAATTTTCTTTCAGTAGTGTGTTGCTTAGTTTTAATAAATTTCTGTACTTTCTGTCACTTATTTTGTTGTTGGGGTCAGCATATGATTTTATATCTAAGTGTTTTTTATAATTAATTTCAGTGACCTTGGGTTTGGCATGTAAATGCTTAGAATTATAATATCCTCTTAGTGGAAATTTATTCATTGAAAAAAATACTATCTGCCACCATCACTTTAAATAATTTTTGTTTAAAAGATATTATGTCAGGATTTAATAGACTCACTCCTTATTTTATAAGTTATATTTAATTAGAATTCCTTTCCTATCTTTTTATTCTAAGGTGAGATCTTTCCTTGATTATGAGGTGGAATTTCTGGAGGCAGCGCAATGGTGTCTCCTGATTCTAATCCAATCTGTTATTCTAGGTCTTTTTACTGAAAAATTGAGGCTGTTAATATTGAGACTTAATAATGAGAAATGTTTCTTAATTTTTGCTATTCCATCATTTGACCGTGTTTTTAGACTTATTTCACTAAACTCCTCTGTTATGATATATTCCTGATGCACATAGGCAGCCTTTTCTGTTCTTCTTTTTCCACCATACCTCGAGCATTTTCTTTAGACTGAAATATTTCTTCTACAATCTTCTACAGAGTTGTTTCTGTGGGCATAAATTCCTTAAATTTGTTTGTATCATGAAGTGTTTTTTAAATCTCTTTCAATCAAGACAGATAATTTTAATATTTAACGTGTATAATATTCTGGGCTGTCTTCTGCATGGTCAGTCATTCAGAGCTTGCAGAATATTAGATCAGGTCCTTCTGACTTGAAAAATAAAGAATGTTTTCTTTAAAATTGTATGTTATTCTAATGGGTCTGGTTCTCTCTGTCTCTCTGATGATCTCTCTGTCTCTTTCTCTCTCTCACACACACATACACACACACAAATACACACACACACATACACCACCACCATACACACAACACATACACACACACACACATACACACACACACATACACACACACACATAACACACCACATACACACACACACATACACACCACACCACAACACACACACATACCACACAACAACACACACACAGAAGGGATATATATATATATATATAATATATATATAATATATATAGATAGAGAGAGAGAGAGAGAGAGAGAGAGAGAGAGAGAGAGAGAGATGGTCTTTTCCCTTGCAGCTTTTACTACTCTTTTGTAGCTTAGTACATTTAGAGTTTTGGTTATTTGATGCCATGGAAAGTTTATTTTCTGATTCTGTTATCTTTTATTTGGCTAGCATCTCTTTTTTGAGTAATTGTGAAAAAATATAAAATACCATCCATGCCTTTGGTTTTGTCTTTTTCTTCTTTATTCTTATTGTATGCAGGTTTAGTCTTTTTGATATCTCCTGCATTTCCTGGATGTTTCATGTCTGGATTTGGTATTATTTGCATTTTTTAAACAGAGTGATCTCTTTATTCTACCTTGTGTTTAAGATAGACTGGATATTCTTTCTCCACTTCATCCCAGCTGTTAGAGAGGCTTTTCCCCAGCATTTGCTTTAACTCCCTAATTTTTTTTTTCATTTTAACTTTTGTTTTACTTGGACTTCCCTTCAGAGACTCTTGTTTCTTCTCCTTTTTAATTTGCTTAATTCTATTTTCATTTTATGTCTTGTCTATTAGTTCATTCAACTGTTTTAGCCTTCACAGTCCCTTTTCAGGCCTTTATTTATGGCTGGTATTTTGAAGTTCCTATCTTGCTACTTCAGTTAGATCACTTTCCTAAACAAGTATTTAAGGGGATTGCTGGTTTCTGGAGGAGGGATATTGTCTTGAATGTTCATGATTTTATGTTGACTCTACGGATAGGCTCAAAGCATCTAGAGTCTGTGTGTTAATAACCAATCTTGCCTTTGTTAGGTGGATAGTCAGGTGTTTATATAAGTAATACCAACATGTCAAATTGTGTATCAGCTAAACGGTACTTGATTTTCTGAGTTTCTAGATTCAAAGTCCTAGTCACTTCAAATGAATGTAGGAGGTAGGATGGTTGATATTGGAGAAGACATGCAGGGAGAAAACTAGCCTTGCATATTTCTCACTGAGATTCTGGGTTGGTGTCCATGCTATCCTGGAGACCAGCAGCAAAAAGAAAGAAGGAAGAAGTGACTCAGAGTTTGGAGATGGGTGGGCTGGCTCTGGGAGTTCCTTCCTGAGTTTAGACTCTAGGTTTACATTCCAAATTGTCCCTGACTGGTACAGTAGGTGATGTTTTGTGCAGTGAGTAGATGGTGACAAAGAAAATGGACTTTCTCTACAGGTTTCTTAGTAGGGTTTGGGGGAATACCTCCACATGGACCCAGGTACCACTGGTAGATAGGGCGGCTGACAGTAGGAACAGTGAGCACTGGATATAGAACTGCCTAGTCAAAGTTCTGATCTGGATTCAGTGTTCTACAACCAAGGTACCCAGTATCAGCACAGTAGGTGTGATGACTGATAGATGAGCAGGCAGGGAAATGAAACTGTGCCTAGAAGCCTCCAATCACACTTCTGAGTATGGCTCACATGATCTAGTGTCTATTGGTGAGTGGTGTGGCTAACAGTAGAGGGTGCAAAAGGAGCTCTTGAATTTCCTACATGAGGTTCTGATTTGCACAGCAAGTTTAGACTTCAAACATTTACAAATCACCCCGGTGGGTAGGTGGCTTATTTTGCCCTTTTTTAGCATTCATATATCTTTAAGTACATTTTGTAGTTATGAGAAAGTTCGTGTAGTATCTTTTGGATAAAGTGACCTGTATATGGTTATAAGCACATAACTTAAACTATCTTTAAGAAAACCACAAAATAACCACGTGCTTCACATATTTCGTACTCATGAAGTTGCATTGGTTACTTTTAGTATATATTCTTAGTTACATTTGTGGCTGCAGTTTTACTTAATATTTTGTCTTTTAACATGTAGTAATTATCATTAACCTGTATACCACCACTTAATAACTACATTATTATATATTTGTCTATGTATCTACTTTAACCAGTGAGATTTATGTGTCCATATTCAAGAGTAATATTGGTGAATTTTATCTGCTTTTGCTGTATGAAAAAAAGTTCATGTTTTGTTTGTTACAATATTCTTTTGCCTGGCATAGCTTTCATGAATAGCTGATTATTCCCACTTTATTTCCACTAAAATCATTCAGATTTCTACTTAAAAGTTTAATAATAATCTTATGGAGTTTCCATAGTATACAATGAGTTGCTTTTCTCTTATTAATCT
Source organism: Mastomys natalensis (assembly GCA_021653895.1). Classification (NCBI taxonomy): domain Eukaryota; kingdom Metazoa; phylum Chordata; class Mammalia; order Rodentia; family Muridae; genus Mastomys; species Mastomys natalensis. The sequence goes on along the minus strand of JAJTUV010002137.1, from coordinate 133,408 downwards.
CAAAATTCAGTGTCTTTGACTTTTGAAAATATTTCTGTAGATATTTTAGTAGATATCTTTTAAATTTGCTTTTATTTAGAATATTTACATGGTGTGTGTGTGTGTGTGTGTGTGTGTGTGTGTGTGTTCGTATATAACCATATGAATAACACATTGGTGTGAGAAGTCAAACTTTAAAGCATTTATGACACAGAGTACCTTTGTTCATATGGCTTAAGGCAGGTTAGGTGGACCTGAAACTTCTGAGGAGTCTCTTGTCTTTGCTTTCCATCTCCTTTCAAGAGCACCTAGAATGCAGATAAATGTCATGCTGCCTGAATTTGTGTAGGTTCTGAGGATCCAAAAAGTAGGTTGTCAACTTTAAGCAGCTGGTAATTTACATCCTGACACATTTCCCCAGTGAATGTTCAGCTTTAAAGATGACTAATAAGCCAAATATCACATATCTAATGCTTAGCAATAAGGCTAAGACTAACAAAGTTGAGAAGAGTAAATTTAGTTCATAGATTTTATACTGATTATTGGTCACTATTTAAAATAATTATCCCCAAATTTGTGACTTGAAGACATGTGCATATATGACCTCAGCATTAGTGAACCAGGAATTTGGGCACAGCCTTTTAGGTTTTTTTTTCCCTTGGACCCCATTAGGCTGTAAATTGGATATTGTTCAGAAAATGGACTTATATCATGGTGTAACAGAGAACAAACCCACTTTGTCACCCTTCTGTCTTCCTATCATAGAAGATCTATCTTCTGTTAACAGTAACTGGAAACTCCAGCTTCCTATTACCATGTCTTGGAGCCTCCAATAGTTCTTTGCTACCATGAAATCTTACATAAATCTATTCAAATGAAGCTTAGAAGACCTTACAGTATAACAACTAATGCTCCTCTGATGCGATTATAACTGTTAATGTGCTCTGTACTATATCCTTTAATAGATATTTTCAATGAATTTATTCTTTTCTTTTAAATTTAAACTTTAGTTTGAAAACTTGCTGTGAGAGTTAATACAGATTTCCATTTGTCAAGTTTATAATTTCTGGAGGAAATAAATACATTAAATTGTTTATTATCATTCATTTTCAGGGACATGAATGGTGCTTATAGAAACATAAGCACCACACATACTACTTTGCATAGAAGAAGCTGAAAGATTCCTTGAATATGTTCTAGTTAAACTTTACACATGCTGCTCCTGAGGCAGGAGGAAGATGTCTATCTCTCACTGGGATACTCACTTTGTCATTTGTTATCAGATAAGAAGCAAAAAACATATTAGCATGGAATGAGCTCATTATATGCTATGTAAAGTTTAGTAGGTCTAACGTAATGTAGCTATAAAGTTAACACAAAATCTTTGCTGGGAAAAGTTAACACAAAAGCTTGTCATGGGCAAAAGTGAGTCATATATAAAGATGATTTTCGAGAATAAGAAAATGGGAGAGGATATGGTGGTACACATGTAAGATGTCATGAAGATACTTGTTATTGTGAATGCTAACTTTTTTTACTGGATATTTTATTTATTTACATTTCAGATGGCATTCCCTTTCCCCATTTACCCTTCCTAGAACCTCCATACCATTCCCCCTCCTCCTTTTTGATTTTATACCATTTTAATTACATGCATCTATTAAGGTCTTCTAAGTTGAGTGTTTAGCAATACCATAGATGAAAATAGTCAAGGAACAAGCAAGACAATAAACACAAATAATCAAAGAACAAGCATGGAATTAAATCCAATTACATGAACATTCCCATGATCACTCTTTCAAGGGGCTTATCAGGAGGACCAAAATATCTGAGCCTACTTTCCTGTCCTAGCCCAAAGTCATTTTGATGTCTGAAGCCTACTTCTTTGTTCTAGCCTAAAATTTAGAAAAAGAAGTAATTTCAGGCAGGAATCTAAATATTAGATACTAGATACTAGAACAAAGAAGTGAATGCTAACTTTAAAAACTTTATCAAGCATAATTTTACACATTTATCAATATGTTAATAACATAAGTGAGTATTACAAAACACAAATAAATATATTCATTATAGCATATAGAAACAAGTTAGTATTACACATTAGCTAGTTAGAGTCTTATTCTCACTTCCTTTCACTTTAAAATCTAATAAGTTGGACTGCATTTACCTAGAGGACTCTTTCTGACACCTCTACCGCCCTATCTCATACCTAGACTTTCCATTCCTCCTCCCAGGGTCTAGGTTTATAAACTAGCACTCCTGAACACCTCAGCAATGTCTTTTCTGCATTACCTGATTTATCTAGGGTCTCACAACCAGTGTACCAGCCTAGTTTGGAAGTCCCTGCCTTCACTACAGAGAAACTCCAAGCTTAGGCCTCTATCCTGTTTTCCTATGACCCTAAACATAAGATTCTCCCATGTCATATCCAACTTCACCACTCAAACCTGTATATCTGCATCCTCCCATCTTGGAACAGAAAGTACATCCTCTATGGTACCGCGGTTCCTTCTGTCTATGTGACCCCATTCTATCAAGCTTTTTCCAACATCAAGACCAAATCTGCCACCACATCTTGTCTTCTCCTCTCCCCTGGTCCATGATTACTAACAAATGAGGTCCATATGCCCAGATCTCATTGCAGTAATAGCAACAACATGGATAATTCAGCCAGTGTCTTCTTTTCAATACCTCCCAGTCCGTAGAAATGCTAGCTAATGTAAATGCCCTCAATGAACCCAAGAATTAGAAGACCAACCATAAACTTTCTCAAGATATCAAGGAGTTCAACAAACACTTAAAGTACAGCTCTTGGTATTCTCCATCCCCTTCTGATTCCTACAATCTTACCAGGAGAACGTGTCCCATGAATCAAGTAAGCAGCGCTCCTGGGAGCTCACAGAGATCAAAGCAGTAAGTACAGAGCCTGCAGGAATCTTCCCCAGGTCCACGGCATATATGTTATAGCTATTAATTTGGTGTTCTCTGGACCTCCTAACAGTGGGAAAGCATCTACCTCTGACTCTTTTTTATCTGCTCTTGAGATTCTCTCCCTCCTATTGAGTTGCCTTGTCTTACTGTATCTTGTTTTGCTCCATTTGGCTGCCATTTCTTAGAGGCCTATTCTTTTCTGAAAAGGAAATCAAAGGGGAGTGGAACTGAGGGAGAGGGGAGGTGGGGACTGGGGAAGGAGGAGAGAGTGGAAACTGTGGTTTAAATGTATTATATTAGAAAATAATCTATATTTAAATTTCAAAAAGAAAGAACAGCTCTATGTGACCAAGAAGAGCTTAAAGAGAATAAATTTCTAAGAAATATCCAAGAAAACACAAACATAAAGCTTATAGAATTGACTAAATCAACCCAAGACTTGAAATTAGGATTCTTCAGAACACAGAAACACTGAAGAGGACTTAAGCTGAAATGATCATGGAATGGAAAATCCCAAAAGGCCAATGAGTAAACTCAAAGGGTAATGTTATAATTAGAATGAATCGAGCAGAATACGGAATATCTGATCTCAAAAATGAAATAGAGGATATAGACCAAATAAAGCACACACACACACACACACACCCCACATATACATACAGAGAGAGAGAGAGAGAGAGAGAGAGAGAGAGAGAGAGAGAGAATATATAGGAAATGTGAGACACCACAAATTAACCAAACCTTCAAGTTAGAGGTATAGAAATGAGAGAGGATTCCAAGTCAATGGCACAAATCAGATCATCAACAAGACCATAGAAGGAATGTCTCAGAAAAGACACAGCTGTACATTTACAAGAATCACTCAAAACACCAAATAGACAAGACCAGGAAAGAAAATCCCATAATGTATAATAGATAAAACACTAGGCATACATAGAAAGAAAACAGTACTGAAAGCTGCAGAGAAAATGCAAGTCACAACTAGAAGGAAACCCACTAGAAAAACAGCAGGTTTCGCAATGAAAACTTTCCAAGTCCTAAATATAACAGTCAACCTAAAACAATGTGCTCAGCAAAACTTCTGTCATGAGTTAAGGAGAAAGAAAAGTTTTTCACAGAATAAACAGCCTAAATTTTTTCCTCTTTTTTATTGAATATTTTATTTATTTACATTTTAAATGATATCCTCTTTTCTGGTTTCCTCCCCAGAAATCCCCTATCCTATTCTCCATACCCATGCTTCTATGAGGGTGCTAAAATTTTATATACGACAAAACAAACCTGCATTAGTCATGCTTCTGTAAAGAAATAGAACTTGAAGAATGAATCTAGCACCAGGCGGTGGTGGCGCACGCCTTTAGTCCCAGCACTTGGGAGGCAGAGGCAGGTGGATTTCTGAGTTCGAGGCCAGCCTAGTCTACAGAATGAGTTCCAGGACAGCCAGGGCTGTACAGAGAAACCCTGTCTCGAAAAACCAAAAAAAAAAAAAAAAAAAAAAAAGAATGAATCTAGTTATCATTTAATCTATCCATCTCATATATATATATATATATATATATATATATATATGTACATATAGTTTATCTATCTCTATATTTTTTTGTTCTTTCATATATATATATGTATATATATATGCATTCATTGTGTGTGTGTGTAAGTGTGTGTGTGTGTGTGTGTGTGTGTGTGTATTAGGAATAGCTGGACTATGTTGATCATAGCCTATATGCCATTCTAATACATATCCACATCTCTTATGCTTATAAGTTACAGTCCAGCTAGTCGAGCTAATCCAACAATGACTATCTAGCAATGGAAGGTTCAAGAATCCAATAGTTATTCTACGAGTCAATATATGCCAGAATCCTGAAGAAGTAGACTTTAATGACAGTGAAAGAATAGACTTCCCAGCAATAAGGTGAACAACTAAGCAAAAAGCAAGAAATCTTCTATGTTTTTTAAGTAGGCAATCACTTGAAGGTCTTGCCCAGATGAAATATGAATTTTCCCATCTCCAAAGATCCTAATTATAAGTGGTTCTTTCCATTTCAAATGATTTTATTAAGAAAACAATCCCTCACAGGTGTACCCAGCCACTTGGGTTTTAGTTAATTCCACATGTACTCAAGTTGACAACCAAGAATAGCCATCACAAAACTTAAGGAAATTACAGGAAGCATTATTTTGGAGTGAAGAGAGGACTGAACATAGCATAAAGTCTGTAGAAAAATATGAAGCCATAATTATTAAAGCACAAAATACCACTGAGGGCACAAACAAAATGTCAAAATTCTACAATGTAGCTACAAAATCCTATAGCACAATCATAGAATTCTACAACCACAACTAAAATACATATTCCCATAATTTTAAGTAGCAACTGCCTCAATTCTCTAATCAGGAAATACAAGGTGACCGAATGGGTCCAAAACATCCATTTATCTGCTGCCTATAAGAAACAAATCTCAGTTTACAATCTGGGTATTGCCTTAAAGTAAAATAATGGACAAACTTACTCTACTAAAATAGAACCAGGAAGGAAGCAGGTATCAATATCCAAATATTCAGCAAAATAGATTTCAAACTATAATTGATCTGTACAGATAAAAAAAGCAGCATTTCATTTTAATCAAGGAAACAATCAAGAAAACAATACTACCCTAAACATATGTGCCAAACTCAAGGGTGAACAGTTTCACAAAGAAAGAAAGAAGAAAGAAAGAAAGAAAGAAAGAAAGAAAGAAAGAAAGAAAGAGGGAGGGAGGAGGGAGGGAGGGAGGGAGGGAGGGAGGGAGAGGGAGGAGGGAGGGAAGGAAGGAAGAAAGGAAGGAAGGAAGGACTACTACCAGAATTAAAGATATATTAACATTGTATGTTAAAAATAGGTGATTTCAATACCCTACTTTCTCCAAAAGACAGGTTTTGAATGAGACATGAGCACAGAATCATCAGAATTAATTGACAACCTACAGCAAATGAATTTAACATATATTTATAGAATATTCTACCCAAACACTGGAGAATGAACATTTTACTCAGCATCATATGGAACATTTTCTAAAACAGACCACATTCTGAGACACAAAACAAGTCTTTACAAATTCGAAAGAAATAAAATCACACCCTGCACACTATCTGATCACAATGAAATAAAGCCTTAAATTAACAGCAACAAACTTTAGTAAATATATAAACACATGGAGATCAAACAACTGGTTACTAAACAATGAAGAAATTAAGACAGAAATAAAAAACTTTCTGGAACTAAATGAAAATGAAAACATAACAAAACCACTGGTACACATTGAAAGCAATTCTAAAAGGAATATTTATAGCTCTAAATGCCCACACTTAAAAAAAAAAATTGGAAAGAACACAAATAAATAGCTTAATGATTCAACTCAAAACTGTAGAAAATCAAGAATAAACCATCCAAACACTGTCAATGGCAAGAAATAATAAATATCCAAGCAAAAATTAGTGAAATGTGAACAAAGAAAAAAATTTAAAAAGGTCAATAAATCAATAAATTTAAGAGCTGTTTCTTTGAGAAGATAAACAATAATGGCAAATGGTTGGACCAACTAACCAAAAGAAAAGAGGGGAAGACCCAAATTAGGAAAATCAGAAATTAATGGTGAAATGTTACAATAGACATCAAAGAAATTTAGACTGTTATAAGTGAATATTTTAAAAAATTTGTACCCTATTAATCTGGAAAACCTAAAGTAAATGGATAAATTTATAGATTCATTCATTCCCCCCCCCAAAAAAAAACAAGATGTCAACAGTATAAACAGAGTCATGACAAATAAAAAGATTTAGAATACTTAAAAAGCTTACATGTAAAAATAACAATAGATCCAGAACAGATGGATTTCCAACAAAATTCCATAAGCAGTTCAGAGTTCTATAGTCAGTTCTGAAATTATTCAAAATCTATAAACAGAATGAACATGCCCAGATGACTTCTATGAAACCATTATCACTCTAAAATAGAAAAGAATTCAAGACACAATAATAAAAAAAAAAACAAAACAGGCATATCATGTATGCCGAATGAACATAAACTCAAAAGTATTGAATACAATAACTGCAAACAATATAGACATATATCAAAAATTATATAGTCATGACTAATATCAAAAATTATATAGTCATGACTAATATGTTTTATTCCTGAAATACAGAGTTCATTCATCATACTTGTATCAATAAATACAATCAACCATACATATTTATTTAAAGACAAAGTTATATGAACATAACAAAAGATATAGTAAAAACCTTTGATAAATGCAAGCACACTCTTCTAATAAAAGTCCTAGAGAATAAGGACCTAGAGGTAACAAACCTCAACATAATAAATGCTAAATATAAGATACCCATATCCAACTTCATCCTAAATAGCAAAATAACATGAAGCAAGCATACTGAAGTCAGAAATTAGACAGGAATGTCCACTACTGCCATTCCTTTGCAACATATTCTTGAAATACTAGCTAAAGCAATATGGCAAGAGAAGGAAATTCAAGGGGTACAATTAGGAAGAGAAGACCTAAAAGGATGCCTATCTTCAGATTATATATTATACATTAGAGATCCCAAAATTTCTACCAGAGGACATCTAGAAATAACAAACCAATTTAGCAATGTGGAAGGATATGCAATCAGCTTGCACAAATAAATAGCATTTTTATATACAAACTACAAAGGAGATAACCCATACACTCCCATTTATAAAAGTGCCAGAGAAAATAGAATATATAGGAACGAACCTAACCAAGGAAGTTATGGCCATTCAGCAATGAAAATTTTAAACATCTAAAACAGCAATAAAAATGAAACTAGATTTCATTGTATTGAATGACACTCCATACTCATGGATTGGCAAAATCAACATTGTGAAAAATGATCATTCTACCAAAAGCTATTTAGAGAGGCAATGCAACCCCAACCAAAATCTCCATCTCATTCCTGGAGAAATAGGAAAACTATTCCCAAATTCATATGGAACCACAAAAAAACACTATATAGTCAAAAATACTGACCAACAATAAAAACAATGCTGAAGTGTTTCAACTAAAAATCTTAAATATATTGCAGAACCATAGTAATAAAAACAATATGGTATCAACGCAAAAATAGAAATGTTACCAATGGAGCAAAATTAAAGACCCAGACATGAAAACACGTAATTTTAGCCATTTAGCATTTGACAAAGACCCCAAAAACATAAGCTGGAGAGAAGAAAGCACCATTAAGAATGGCGCTGGGAAAACTAGATGTTCATATGCAGAAGGAAAGAATTATATCATGTATATCACCTTGTACAAACATTAACTCCAAATGGATCAAAGGCCAAATGGATCAAAGCCAAATGGAGAGATGCTTAATATCCAGAATATACCAGATTAGTTTGTTTCTACTAATAGGTGGTTTTTTTTTTTCCATTTCCAATCTCAAGTCCAACTAAAATCACTTCAATTACTGTGGGAAGATAAAAGCCATTCAACCCATTGACAACTGTGATTTCTTTGATCTGAGTAGCTGTAGCTTTACTTACTGTAAATAATTTATTATCTATAACCACAACAAACACAAGAGTACTTTTAACATATCCATCAGCCTTCATAGCTGCTTTGTTTCAGTGTGGAGTTATTGTCCCTGTGAAGTCTCAATTGTTGTACTATTTTCCCTCTGTTAATCCACATCTCATTGAGTGTAATTGTGTCTCCTCACTGTCTATCCAGTAAACCAAATGTGAGCATTTGAGTGAGTGTGGAAGAATGGCTGCTGTGTTTGACTTTATAGTGTCATTTATCTGTAGTGTACTTGAAAACCACTAAAATAGGTGACAAAGAGACCATGGATTCTGGTCTACATCCATATAGCCATGGTTCTAGCAGTTATTTTGGACAAAGGGTTGGTCCTCAAGTAGAGCACGCTGGCCAATGTAAGTGCACATAGAGAGGTGTCTAGATACCACAAAGTTTAGGTGGACAAGAGGTCATGGTTAAAGAATGATGCTGAATTCATACCTCATATATAGAAAAACACTGTGAAATAAGTTGAAGGGCCCTCCATGCTTTCCTATGGAGCACTAGCTGCATATGAGTTGAAGATGGCTTTTGTTCAGCCAGAAACTACTTGTGCTCAGACAAGACTATGTATTTATAGGTTGGGGACCTTCAGTTCATTATTCTTTCTCTCCATGTTACTTTCTGATGCTAAATATTCTAAAGGCAGTTTACCAACATCACCACTTAGCAAAACATCATCAGTAAAGTCTCCCCTAGAACAGTGATTCTCAACCTTCCCAATGGTTTGAGCCTTTAATACAGTTTCTCATGTGTCGTGACCCCCAACAAAATACTCATTTCATTACTATGTCATGACTGTAATTTTGTTACTGTTATCAATCATAATATAAATATCAGCTATGCAGGATATCTGATATGTGATCTCCAAAAGGGTTCATGACCTAACACTGCCTATGGTCTTCTTTTCAAAGACTTATGTAGAGGCCGCCAATCTAACCACAATCTCTCCACTTTTAACCCACATAAAAGTCATGCCACTACTGTACTAGTGGATAGACAGTTTTTGATAGGTGGGAATTGTAGTATGCAGGCTCAACATCTGGGTAGGATCACTGGTGATTTTCCCCTCCCATTAACTTTCACAGCATCCTGTGTTTCTAGAAAAGCTGTCAGCATGGAGGAAGCTTCCAGTTTAGATCCAACTTGACTACTCTGTGTCTGTAGTCATAATTTGCAATGTGATTAATAATAGATTCTTAACATCTAATTATAGAAGTAATGGGGTAATGTCATCAAATTTTGGTACCCAGCCATATTTGGAGGATGCGAGACTCTTATGTTTTTCATGCCAGACAACTCATACATAGGCCTAGCACTGAGATTAATTTTTGATAACCTATTGCTTCCAAGGCATCAGTATCCACCCATGCTCACTACCTCTATTCAAAGTGATTATTTTTAATTATAGTTTTAATTAGTTCTCCGTGTAGTAAGTTTCTTAGATTTTTTTTTTTTACATATTCTTGACTTTACTAACTTTTCTCACTTCTCTCCCCATTTATGGCCATTCTTGATTTAATTTTATCTGTATCCAGTACCCTCTTGTACCTTCATATTGTTTGTATTCTACTGTAACACTCCCGACCAAAAACTTTTTTTGTCTTCTTGCTCTTGATTCTATTCTGGCTTTCTGAAGTCTATACGTTATCCAAAATTAGTACACAAATTTCAAAACTAAGAATCTGAGTTCATATATGATGGGAACATCAGTTGCTGTTTTCAGAATCTGTTGTCTTTGATATCTCATTCAGTATGATGCGTTCTAGTTCTATTCACTGTCGTGCAAATTTTATTTTTCTTCAAGATGAAAAATATTCCACTTTGTCTTCAACACTTATTGTCTTCTGTTGGACCATGGAAGGGTTACCATTGGCCAGGAACCCTGAAATTGCTGGTGTGGCCATACCCCCAAAACCGGGGCCCTCTCCATTTCACCTGGTAATCTTAAGTCACATTAGGCATGGGTAAGGGGTGTGCCTAAGAGCCCTCTGCCTTGAGATTTGCATATTAATGAGGCCTGGGGACATAGGTAATTAAGTCTCCTCCCTAGTCCAGCCCCTTTCAGATATAAGGAAACTCCTCCTGGCTTTTCTGGGGGAGCGCACCAGATTCACCATTCTCGTCAATAAAACTACTTCATGGAAGCCCATTCTGCGTGTCTTTATGGGCCTACTTCTACAACTGCAACCAACTGTCTCAAACATGTGGGAACCAAAGCGCCCCAGCGGGAAGTGCTCCGACCCAGGCCGGGCTTCAGCCGGAGGGACTCCGACTCCACCCTTCACTGCCAGATCTCCCCGAGGCCGAATCTCTTCCACCATCATACGGGATGCTAGGGGCCACCGGGCCCCCGCTCGCGTTTTATCCCACAGTCTTCCATTTACTGTTAATTTCTACTAGATAATCAACATTATTATAATAGCCTATTATGCTTGGGGATAGATGACACTCTAGTGCCCACAAATAAAGTATATTATTTCTGTTCATGTTGTTGTTTCTATTCTTGATGTGCTAATAGATTGTCTCATGAAAGGATGGAGGGATATTGAATTTTGTTAGTATCTTCTTTCTTCAGCTACTGGTAGAAACATGTCACTTTGTACTTCAGTTGATTAATGTCACATATCATGGTTATTGATTTTCATAACATGCTAAACTATCCTCATATCTGGTATAAATGCCACTTGATCCTGGTAAATAATGTTTTTAATTTGCTGATGATGCTTGAGGCTTGTATTTTGTTGGGAATTTTTATATTATACTGGTGAGGGACATTAATCTGTGGACGGCTTCTCATTATTGTACATTTTGTTGGCAAAGTAATGCTGGCTTGATAGAATGAGATGGAAGAATACCTTTGCTTTTTTTCTTGGAATAATTTGCTTAGAGATACTATTAATTGTTGGAGGTCAAAATAGAAAGGAAAGCTGAGATCTTGGCCTTTTCTCTAATTGAAATACCAAGTTTTTGCTTTCGTCTGGAAGAACACTTTTGCCTTGTTCATCTTTTCCTGTTTCTTCTTTATGAGACCATGGTACATTATATATGTCTAAAATCACACATATTTCTATTTGGTTTTGCTGTTGCTAGGGCTTGCTGTTGTATAATTATTCCTTATTCTAATGAGCCTTTCTGTTTCTGTCACATCAACCAAGTTACTCTTATTTGTTCTTGATTTAATTTCCTCACGGCTCCTCTCTTGTTTACATGTTTCAACTGGAGTGGGGAAAGCTTTGTCACTTCTATTTCTCAGTTCAAAAACACACTTCTTTGTTTCAATGATCTTTGATAGTTTCTTTACACTGAATTTCCTATACTACCCTCAGTTTATTATTTTTTTCTTCTAACATTTATGTGTTTTGTTTATGCTTGAGATACAGCAGTACAATATTCCTTTGCAATGTTGTTTCTTATTGATGTAGGTATATAATTCTATTAAAAGCGCTACTTTGTACTGCACAAAGCGATTACAGAGAACACCTGACAGTTGTAACAGGTCATCTTTAAATAATAAATTAAATTTGATAGCCAAAAGTAGAAAGCCAAATTATTGAAGTACTCTTATTTTCTCTGTTACCTGACACTTGAAGGTTTTGGTGTCAAAAATTATATTCCTTATACTTTGTCTTCCTTAACACATTATTCCAGGTATAATTATTTCACATATTTTGTCCTTTTGATTTCCTATTAATGGAACCAGTAGAGTATTTTTTCAGTACTACCTAGTGAAAGCAATCTAATTTCCAGGATACTTATTTTGCTATTACTTATACATTCGGGTATTTTCATATAATACTGTCATTCTTTTTTTTTTTTTTTCAGTGCACAAAATTCCTTTTAGCATTTCTTAGAAAGAAAGTCTTTTTACACTTAATTCTCTTCTAAATAAATTGCCTAGAAATTCCTTCATCCATATGTTATTTATTTAGAATATACATAGCTTTGGAGAGTAAACTATACATAGTTGATGAGTTATTCCCTCATTAGTACATTGACTATTTCATCTGATCATTTCCTGGTCTTTGGATTTCTGGGATAAAATCTGCTTCCAGGCACTTTGGAACACTAAATTTATCCTTGTGGAAAGCAAATTTTGTTAATCGATGTCCTTCAATGTTCTGTAGTAGTGGTATATGCAATAAAATATTTCTTTTTTAATAAAAAATTGTATTTACTTAGAAGCATTCAGAATGTCAACAAAACAGCCTCATTTTTAATTTTTTTATTTATTATTTTTGCAATTACATAGTGATCTTCAGTTAACAGAACAAAAAAATCTTTGTATAAGCTACATCAGAGACAACTATAGATGAAAAAATAAATAAATAAAACCCAAAAATAAAACCAAAAGAAAAGAAAAAAACAAACTACTGTACCCATATATAACTAATTTGTACAGTACACCAACAAGAGCTTGCTTTTAATTTCCATGCCAATTTACAACCCCCAGACTGTGACTATTGAAAATAACACCAGGACAGGGGTATCTAAAGACACATTCGACTGTGTGTTAACTATACAAAAAAAAGACACTGTACAGTTTAAAAACAAATTTTACACAGTTTTACATTTCAATTCTTTTCTTTAAAAGGAGTGAGTTGTGTACAGGGGGTTAAATGATTTATAAACAAGAAAAAATTGCACTAGAACCAACTTATTCATCATTATCATCTTCGTCTTCCTCTTCTTCCTCCTCTTCCTTATCCTCTTCATCCCCCCTCATCCTCCTCTTCCTTCTTTTCTTGCTCTTTTCAGCCTTGACTACCTCCTTTGTTTCTGCATCAGGTTTTCCTTTAGCTCTGTAGGCAGATATATCCTTCTCATACTTCTCCTTCAGCTTGGCAGCCTTCTTCTCGTAGGGCTGCTTGTCATCCACTGCAGTGTTGTTCCACATCTCTCCTAGTATCTTTGCAACATCACCAATGGATAAGCCAGGATGCTGGCCTTTGATTTTTGGGCTATACTCAGAACAAACAGGAAGAAGACCGAAGGAGGCCTCTTGGCTGCTCTGGGTCCTTGAACTTCTTTTTGGTCTCCCCTTTAGGAGGGATGTAGGTTTTCATTTGTCTTTCATAACGAGCCTTGTCAGCCTTTGCCGTATCTTCAAATTTCCCCTTTGCTTTATCAGACATGATCTTCTACCTCTCTGAGCACTTCATGGAGAACTCTGAGAAGTTGACAGAAGCTTCCGGGTGCTTCTTGTGCTGCTCCCGGCAGGTTTGCACAAAGAATGCTTATGAGGACATTTTGCCTCTCGGCTTCTTAGGATCTCCTTTGCTCATGTTTAGTTGATTTTCCTCCGAGAGCCACAGACTTGCCCGGTGCCCGTCAGGCTCTCACTTGTCCCAGCACTCTCTATGGAGCTCAATCTACGGCGATGGCTGTGAGAGCAGTAGCCAGAAGCAGCCTCTAAAATATTTCCATACTATTTCTGTTTCTATAAAGATTTTACTTGCTGAAGCTTTTTAATGAACTTATCAGGTTGTAATTATGTATTTTGCATGTACGTGTGTGTATCATACATATATGTACATACATATGTTGTGGTTTGGTCTAATGCTTGTATTGTTAATTGGGTCCCCAAAATTGCATAAGAATCTGTACATAAGACACTGAGGGTCCCTGCCCCCACTTTGTTTTGATTGGTAAATTAAGTTGTTGGCAGCCAATGGCTGGGCAGGTAGACAGAAGCAGGACTTTGAGGATTCCCAAGCAAGGAACCTACGGAGGAGGAAGCAGATAGCCACCGTGCCAGGAAAGGGATAGCTGCCACACCTGAGAAGTACAGGACAAAAAGACAGCCAACATGTAAGAGGCACAAATCGTGGCCCAGGAGAGCTGCAAGTCTGGGTCCAGAGCAGCCAAGACAGAATACAGGTTTTAGTAAGTGAAGTTGGGATTATCAGAAAGTACATCAGTCATGTCATTGATCGGTTTAAGACATATTAAGATATAAGGCTGAGTGTGAGTGTGTGCTTGTCATTCAGGAACCCAGAACATACAAACAGGTGTATGTGTGCCACCACTGCTGAGACTATTTGAGTGGCATTAATTGGCTGCTACTACTACTACTACTACTACTACTACTACTACACACACACACACACACACACACACACACACACACACACACAGAGATGTATGTTTGAAACAACAATTTACCAAGAAGTCATGAGCATGGAACATGAAAAGTAGCAGGAAGGAGTATGTGAGAGGGTTTACAAAGAAGAAATATAAGGGGAAATTACATGTGTGTGTTAGTGGAGGATGCATACACACAGAGCAACTTCACAGGAAAATCTGTGAGTTTTGGTTCCCTGCTTCTACTTCTTGGGTCCAGGGATCAAAGCATCAGGATTGGTGGGAAGTTGCTCCCACCACCTGAGACATCTCACTGGCCTCCAAATGGCATTTTTAGAACTACACATTAAAATATAGTGTATGGTCACAGTATATATACTGAACCAGTTCCATTACAAAATTCTTTAACTGGGAGACAGATAAATAGAGAAACACCACAAACCATGTAAACTGAAAACATGATAACTAAGAAGAGAAGAATACAAAACACATCAATTTCTAACAACCTTAACATTGGAAACACAAAGCAAACTGGTCAGTTGAATGCTAACACTATTCAGAGCTGTTTAAGATTTTTCAAGAACATACTATATTTGAGAATTTCCTGCATGTATACTATATACATAACATTTTCCACCATCCCTGTTACCTCTTCACCTCTTCCAAAGCTTCCCCAACTCTCCTTTCATGGCCTTCAACTTTTTTACATATATGCATTTTATACATGTACATGCATATTTATATTCACATTTATATGCAATATGCTGAATAGATTTTGGTTCATTAATATGTATATTATATCTAAGGCTGACATCTATGGAATGGACAACCTATCAGGGTTGTTCCTGGAGAAAATTGATCCTTACTCTCTCAGGAATCATCAATTGCGGTAATTCTTTATCTAAATGTGGGGCTTTGTGAGATTTCCATCTATTTTGGCAGGTCAACTGGTTGTAACATTAAATAGACATAAACTACACCATGCCAAAAGTCAAATGTCACAAATAAAAACATTAATACAAAATGAAAAATATTTTATGTCTCACCATGAGAAATGTTTACAGTTAAATGATGGCATGCACATAGACACACAAATACACACACAAGCAGAGAGAGAGAGAGAGAGAGAGAGAGAGAGAGAGAGAGAGAGAGAGAGAGAGATTAAAGGAAAGGAAAATGCAAGCGACCACATCAGAATTTGTCACATATCTCTAATGAGCACTTCAGATTTATCCTTAGTTTATCTTTTTCCTTCTGATTGCATTCTTTTTTAATCTTCTCCTCTTTGTAGGTGCTCTTTCTTCTGCCAGGTCAAATATTTGGCACTGTTCTTCAGTGAAAAATGTTATTTTTGTGATGATATTTTTATCTCATAATTTCCAGTTTATTCCTTGATGAAACTTCAGTTTATTTTTTTATATCCAGAGAAGTATTTTGTATACATAGAGTATATTTGAACAAAAGTTGCGTGTAATCTCCAGTTAATTAGTGTCATGTGTTGTTATCATTTTTGTGCTGTCTTTATAGCTTTCTACATATATGGTCATACCATCTAAAGGCAGAACATTTCACTTCTTCCTCTCTGGTTTGCATCTTCTTTTTATTTTTTCTGATTTGATGCAGCACATTTTGATCAGATTCTGTTCCTATGTCTAGTTGCCTGCCAAAGACTGTTAGCATTGTGTCAAATAAAAGTAAGAACTGATCAATATTCTTGATTTGTTTCTGATGATATAGGGAAAGTTTCAGGATTTCACCATGATGTGAAATATGAGGTGTGACTTTTTCATTGTATTATGGTGCTGCTTCAATGGTGTCCACTGCTGGACAGTGGACTTTTAATTTAGAATGGCCTTAGTTGACTGCTGAAATGAAACCATGAACAAAGCATGGTCCAAGATTTGTATGCATTGAAAGGAAATGTAGTAGTAAGGCTGTTTTGATAAGTGATTTTTCAACACACCTATGCAGTATGCAAGGAGTCAGCAACAATAATGACCACATTTATTATGATGACAAATAGAGCCCACCAAACTATAAACTAATATCACTAGAACATGATCCCTCTCCTGGGATGATGAACATGGTCCTTCTCCTGTGAAACCACCTAATATTCATTCCCCTTACAAAACCATATAAAAGAATACCTATGAAAAGACTCCAAATAAATCCCAGCTGGCATAACGTACATGTTAAATTTTTAAATCCGTTTTGGTTTTGTTATTTTCCTTACTATGCCTAATTCTGAGGACATGTAATCTAAGACAGGAGCAGAAGGAGAACCAGAATGGAAAGTTGAAATTTCACCTAAACAACAATCTGCCAAGACTAAATATGCACCCGAGGAGAAGAGGGACCCCCCATTTGCCTCTATGACCAACACCTAATAGGAAAGTATCCCACTATGGGCTCTGAGATTTTCTTTGAATTACTTATCAACTCTGGAAGCAGCAATATGCACTTGTGCGAGGTCCCTTTGTCGAAATTGGATTTTGAATATATTCTTTAAATTAACTTACATAGCTGTATATTTCCATATGACTTTTCATGTATCTCTGGTTTGGGTTAGCACTTTCCCCTTCTCTCCTACATTTTCCCATGCTCATCTGCCCTCAGATGTTTAAATCGATATTCCCTGCATATTTTATATCACACATGATTTGGGGTGGGCTCTTTTGATTGTTTGTTTTATTTTTGGGTTTTGGTTCTTTGAAACAGGCTCACTCTACACAGGCTGTGTTGGAACTCAGTAGAAGACCAGTTTGGCTTTGAACTCAAAGAGGTCTGCCTGCTTCAGCCTAAAGAGTCCAGGGATTAAAGACATCTGCCACCATGGAGTGATTAAAGGCATCTGCCACCATGGACGGCTAAATCACATATGCTATATTATCTTCCTAAGGCTTCTATTTTTATCACTTTTTGTGCCATCTTTAAAGCTTCCTGGCCTCTGTAGACTCGAAATTAATCAAATCTACAGACCTCAAACCAGGATCCATATATGAGAAAGAAACCAGTGTTTCGCCAGGCAGTGGTGGCGCACGCCTTTAATCCCAGCACCTGGGAGGCAGAGACAGGCGGATTTCTGAGTTCGAGGCCAGCCTGGTCTACAGAGTGAGTTCCAGGACAGCCAGAGCTATACAGAAAAACCCTGTCTCAAAAAAGAAACCAGTGTTTCTGTGTCTAGGTCATATTCTGTGTAACACTTTCAGTCAGTCAATTTTCTTTTTTCTTCTTTTTTTTCAATTTATTTATTTAAATCAAATCGTAATTTTTACTTATTCACACAGGGGTTATAAACACAAAAAGGCAGGACGTGGGGAAGGGGATGACACAGGAGCATAGATATTCAGGGGGAGTACAGATATGTTTCAGAACAGGGTATCAGCTGGGTGAAGGTTCAGGGGACAGGTCACTATGACTCTGCCTATGATTCACTTGGCCTTATCTAAGTTGGTACTGTCCACCGAGGCTGCCTATTTACAAGGTCTATGACTACTCAGACTGTAAATTTCCACAAAAGCTGCCTGTTTACAATAGTTTATAGCCATTTGTTTCAGTGTTTTTCCATAGAGACCTAAGACTTGGTGTTAGCATATATGCATGTCAGGCCTATTGCTGATTTTAGACCTATAGCTGATTGTAGGCCTTCAGTGTATAAGCAGGGCTGCCCCTGACATCTCCTCCCTTCTCTAAGTATAGAAGAGCCTTGGCGATTCTAATCTTGCGAAAGCGGGGATAGAAGCCTGACCTCCAATAATGAAGGGGACCTTGTAATGGCTCTGGTCCTCCTGTCGTTGTCCAGTGAGGCATGAGGGCCATACCCATCCCAATGTCTTTTTCCTGGAGAAGGGATACTTTTGACATCAACCCCTATGCAGTCAGGCTTGTCCCTCAATCAATTTTCTTGCATAATTATTAATTTCACTTTTCTTTATAGCTGAATAAAATTCCACTGTGTATGTGTATCACATCTTCATTAGCTGCTCATTAGTTGATAAACATAGAAGCTTATTCCTTTTTGGTTCTGTTTATTCTCTTGTGAATAGAGCAGCAACAAACATGAATGTACAGATATTTTTGTTCTACGATTTAGTCTTTTGTGCATACATCCAAACATAGTTTAAGTGACTCATATGTTATATTTTTAGTTTTATAAGGGGTCCTCCAAATGAGCCAGGTGTTGTGGCACACATCTTAATCCCAGCACTCAAAATGCAGAGGCATGTAAATCCTCATTTATGTAGTTAGCTTCAGGCCAATTTGAAATACAAAGTGAGGTTGTTATAAAAAAAAAAAAAGTGCTGTATTGATTGCAGCAATTTCTCTGCCAAGGTATAGACGCCAAAACCTTAGAAAAGCTTCATCCTTTTTCCATATCCTCACTATCATGAGCTTTACCTTATTATATTCTTTATCTTAGCCATTCTGATTGGAATGAAATGTAATATCAAAACCAAAAAGATACAAATAGGAAACTAAAGAGTTAAAACATTCATAATAGCTGATGGTGTCATGCTAAACATATGAGATCCAAAATACTCAACTACAAAAATCTTAGATTTTATAACCACTCTCAATAAAGTTGAAACATATAAACTATGACATGAAACATGTAAAAAATGATTGCCTGAGAAAGAAATTGGGCAAAGAAGCCCATTCATGATAGGCTCAAAGCAAAACCTTGGTAGATCTAACCATGGAAATAAAATACTTCTATAGTAAAGACTTTGAAACACTAAAGAATGAAATTGAAGAAGACACTGGAAGACAGAAAGGCCATCCATGCTCATGGATTATTAGAATTAATGTGAAAATGACAATCTTACCAATAGCAATATACAGACACTTGTAGAAATTCTTCCTTTCTCTTTGAACATTTAAAGCTTGATTTTATTATATGAGGGGATTGGTTTATTTCATTGATTTTTTTAAAATCAGTCTCGTATCAAGTTATTTCATTGTTCTCTGTTTGCTAAATTCTCTTATTATTTCATCGAATAAAGCCTCCATGCACCAGTACTTTCTTGAGAACTCCAAGTCCTTCTTGGATCCAAATTACTGACAAGGCTTTAGGTGACATCACAGAGATCTCATAAGTTATTTTTGTTCTTTTTCACTCAACTTTTTCTCCACTGACTGTGACTCCTTGTGAATTATGTGTCTTATACATCACTAATTATGTTTCTACTTGACCAGGCGTGATTTTTAAGTCTCTCTACCACAATTTTTGTTTTGTTACATTTTTTTTATCTCCTATATCTCATTTTGAATTTTCTTTTAATTTTTTTTGGTATTGATTTTGTTTGTGTGTGTGTGTGTAAGACAGAGAGACAGACAGCTATTAAAAATAATGAGCTCATGAAATTCTTAGACAAATGAATGGAGCTAGAAAATATCATCCTGAGTGAGATGACCCAATCACAAAAGAACACACATGGTATGCACTCACTGATAAGCGGATATTAGCCCCAAAACACACAATACCTAAGATGCAACGCATAAACCTCGTGAAACTCAAGAAGAAGGAGGAAGACCAAAGTGAGGGTGCTTTTGCCCTTTTTAGAATGAGTATCAAAAGATTCAACCAGAGCTCCCAGAATCTAAACCTCCAGCCTGAGAACAGACAGGGGCAAGCTGTCCTCTGAGAGGCTCTAACCAGCAGCTGACTCAGACAGATACAGACATCCAGAGCCAAACAGTGGATGGAGCTTGAGGACTCTTATAGAAGAATAGGTGGAAGGATTGTGGGCCCTAAGGAGATAGGAACTGCACAGGAAGATCAACAGAGTAAACGAACCTGAACCCTTGGAGCTCTCAGAGACTGAATCACCAACCGTGGAGCATACCTAGTCTACACAGATCTACCTCCATGGGCTGAACCTAGGCCTCCCTGCACATATGTTGTAAATGTGCAGCTTGGTTTTCATGTAGGTCTCAAACATCTGGAGTGGGGGCTATCCCAAAACATGCAGCCTGTATATGGAGTATGGTCTTCAAAAAAAAAAAAAACAACAACAGTTATTCAGTTATTCATGGAATATTATTTTTTTATATCTCTTGTATTCAGTTTGCAACTACTTCATTGAGAATTTTTGTATGTATACTCATGAGGGATACTGGACTATAATTTATATATTTTTGTTGGGTTTACACTTGATTTCAGTATTTCAATATTATTTGCTTTGTGAAGGAGCTTATTGTGGTTCTGAATTTTTTAAACATAACTCAAAAAGTATTGCTTGTTTGAAGGCTCTATAGAATTCTTGTATATCTGACCCTTGGTATTTTTCTTGGTTGTTTCTTTTCATTTTATTCTGTTTGAATGCTTTTTAAATTTTTTTTGATTTGCTGAAAAAAAATTAAAAATAAAAATTAAAAATAAAAATAAAAAAAAAAATAAAAAGAATCAAAAGGAAAAAAAAAAAAAAGACAGAGAGACAGAGAAGGAGACAGACAGACGACAGACAGACAGACAGAAACAGGAGACCAAGAGAGAGACATACAGAGAGAGACAGAGACAGAGAGAGAGACGGAAAGCACACTGAGAGACAGAGAGGGAAGGAAGTTTGTTTATGTTCCTACAAGGTGATTATGTGTATGAATCTGAGCATTTACATGCCACGATGCATGCAAAGGTTTTAGAGGACAACTTTAGAATTAGTGTTCCTTCTATGAACTGTGGATTATGAAGGCATCTCAGGCATCTGTTTTGAGAGAAATTACCCTTTATGACTAAGTCATCTTGTCACAGCATCTGTTAGAATCTTTGAATTTCAGTTTCATTGTTAAATATATCTGATTGATGTTTTCATTTCCAATTCAGTAAATTTTCTTAAAAATCATTATTTAAAATTTTGTCTCTTACAAATCATTAGCCTACATCTATTAATGTTTAGTATCTATGACTGATGTCTTGTTTTGTCTTTTGAATGAGAAAAATCTTTCTTAAATTCTTCCTATATATAGATTCCCATCTATATTGACAGATTTGACACATTCATCTTGAGAGACTGGGTTTTCTGATAAATGTTTCCTTTTGGGCAGGCTTATTTGTAAATTCTATGAGAACTTAATTTTCTATTCTGATAGAACAGTTAAGAGCCTCAGAGCCCAGGTGAATGTGAGTTTTGTAATAGCTTTCCTATTGTGGTGGTACCCCACCAGGATGGGAGATTCTCAGGAGGACTAGCATGGAAGTACTGGCCATCAGTCATAGAGATTTTGTACTTGCTAAAAACAACACAAACCCATATGTCCTCTTGGATGCAGTCTATCAAGAAGTGAGGATGGAAAACTACAGTCACATTCTGTACAGTAAGTACGTTTAAACCCTTCTCTCTTTGAAACTAAGAACACACAGATGTTTCAGCTTCATTGGTATTTATAATATAGAAGTCAGTGAACCACCCAGAACCTAGAGCTGTGCATAAATATAAAATAACCACTTCCTGCTCAATTTCCAATGTAGAAATTATGAAAATAGTAAGGATTCATATCATTGCTGTTACAAAGCCTTGGTATGAGACCATTATGGTCACAGAATCATACTTTGGGCTGACCAACCAGAGATCTAATAACTTTTACTATGCAAAGGTGCTTCACAGCCTCACTTCCAGGTTCTTTACCTTGTAGGGAGATCTGTTCCTTTCAGATAGATGTTCCAACTGATATACCCATTCAGAACTAGCAGTGGGCAGTCCTGCTCCACCACTTCTTGGTCTTACTTCATTATTTGTGCTCAAGTTGAAGCTTTGTGGAATGCTGGTGAGTCAGAATAAAATTTATAAAGAAAGCACTTTTCTGAAATCTCATTTTGTATTCAACCTTAGAGCATGAAGAAATGAGAGGCTCTCTTCAGGCCTATATTCAATTTCTCCCTCAGGTTCTTAGCCTGGATTTGAATCTGTAAATAGTGTAAAGCCAAAACCTCTGAGTGACAGATGTCAGTCTCTCTCTATAGTCTTTCAAAGATGACACATATTCACAGTGATTTCCAGGTGAAAACTGGTAGGCCTGGAGCAACAGAAGAAAAGAGCTACCTAAGATTTAGTGAATCTCATTTACCTCAGACTTGCTTTAAGGACTGACATAGAAACCAGCTCTACAGCTAACAGACGAAGTAAGGGATTATCCTTCTGGTTTATCCCTCGATTCCGTAGTTATTGCATACACAATTGACAGTATGTGTTAAAATGTTGTCACCGGTTCTTAGGAGAAACTATTTTGAGACATTTAAAATTTTTTATTTTATTTTTTATTTATTCACTTTACATCCGCTCACTGCCCACTTCCAATCACCCCTTCCCACAATCCTTCACTCCTCCCCTCCTCCTCTTCTCCTCTGAGTAGTGGAGTCCTACTGGGTACCTCTCCACCCTAGTACTTCAAGTCTGAGAGATTAAATGCTTCCTCTTCCACTGAGTCCAGACAAAGCAGCCCAACTAAAAGAACAGATCCCAAGTACAAGCAACAGCTTTTGGGATAGCCCTCAGTTCAGTTGTTCAGGACCCACATGAAGACCAAGCTGCTGCACATCTGCTATGTATGTGCCTAGGTCCAGCCCGTATATGTTCTTTGGTTGGTGTTTCATACTCTGAGAGCTTCAAGGGTCCAGGTTAGTAGACCCTGTGGGTCTTGCTGTGGAGTTCCTATTCCCTTTGGGACCCACAATCTTTCCTCCTATTCTTCCATAAGAATCCCCAAGCTCCATCCACTGTTTGACTCTGGGTGTCTGTCAGTTGCTGGTTGGAGTCTCTCAGAGGACAACATGTTCCTGTCTGCAAGCATAACAGAATATCATTAATAGTGTTAGAGACTGTTGCTTGCCCATGCATGGGTCTCAAGTCGGGCTGGTTAATGGTTGGCCTTTCAGTCAGTTTCTGCTCCATCACCTGTGCCTGCATTTCTTGTAGACAGGATAAATTTTGGGTTGAAAGTTTTATGGATGGGTTGGTGTCTCTATTGCTCTACAGGGGTTCTTGCCTGGCTACAGGAGTTGGCTTCTCCCAGTTCCATATCCCCAATTGTTTTGAGATAATTTAAGGAAAACAAAAAGAGTTCATGAACTTGAAAGAGAGAAGGGATAAATGAGAGGGTTTTCAAGAAGGAAAAGGGAAGGGGAAATGATATAACTGTATAATAATCTCTAAAACCAAAGTAACTGATTTAAAAAGAAAGATGTTAAGAAAGAAAAACATGATGAATGGAGTAGTCACGCATGAGAAAATATGTATGATTAATGCCTTTTAAAATAGGAGGAAGCACAGAAGGTAAAAACAGAATGCAGTCTATCCTCAACAAATTTATAATTATCTGATAAGTGAAAATAACTATGTCCCACAGGACTCAGTATATGGACTGAACAGTTAACTGGACAGAACAGCTGACGAATTACTTAAATGGAGGACAGAGTAAGGGGAACATCTTTACATGGAAGCCCATGGCTTAAGTATCATGAAAAAAAAAGTAAGGCATTTATTTTTTATAACACAATGTCTGAGTCACAGGGAAATACAATAGGGTGCCTTAATGATTATAATAAGCCATTGTTAGTTGTAGGAACTAAATGAAGAAAGCAAAGATTTCAACCCACTGCTTTAGAGTGGGTGCAATGCCTGTCAAGGGCACTTAACAATTTTTTCTTCTTAACTCACTGTTTTGTTTTGTTTCTGATAATGTTTTCTTGAGTTTATTTATCCCTCAAATACTCATTCTTCTTACAGGTCAAGTCTTTGGATGAAATTTGATACTTTTTGTTTTTATAGTTAGATTTTTCATCTCAAGAATTTTCAGTAAGTTTCTTGATAGAATATCTCTTTCCATTCAGAGAAGCATTTTCACGTGTATCCTTGATAGGAAGTTGTATGTAATCATCTTAAGTCAGTCAGTGGCATTTGTTTTGGTTTACAGTTAACCTTAATTGTTTTGCCTTTTAAACTTTACAATAGTTAAAATTAACTTGTTACAGCACCATTTGTCAGTTCTGTTACTATATGTCTGTGAATTTACTTACACCAATGACATGTATATGTTCCTGTGAAAGTACAGTATAAACTCCATGACATTTTGTTTGTCTGGACAAGTCTTCATGTTTCTTTGGTTGTATAAGTTCATTTTATTGACAAATGTATTCCTGATTGTCACATTATTTTATTAGCATCTTTAATAAATTAGTTGCCCTTTTGTGTACTAGCTCATTTGTAGAGTTCATTCAGGATATTCTGAGCTTTCTTTGGACAGATAGGAATTGCTTTTGGTTTGCTCTTGCTGCTTTCAAAGTCCTCTCTAACTCTTGCCAGTGTAATTATAGTGGGTCTCAGCATAAAAAAAAAAAATTGGTACCTATCTACACTAGTTTAAATTAACCCAAATAATGCATATCTGTGAGGTACCATGTGATATTGTTACATGTCTACATTAGTTTAAAGCCACCAAAATTATGCCTATTTGTGAGGTATCACATGATATATGCATGTACAGCCTGATCTTCAAGTCAGGGTCACCATTTCAGTTATCTAGTTCATTGCTTTTTTGTTGAAGACATTCAAAATAATTAGGTTAAGCAAAATTAGCCGAGAAGAAAAAGTCAAACATTGCATAATAACAATTACGTGTAAAATTTTTAAAATGTCAGAATGAAATGTCAGTTGCAGAATGTGGGTGAAATTATATGTATGGTCAAACATTACAATTGTCCAATAGCAAGATGAATAATTTCTAAAGTTACAGCACAGGTAAGCTATTTGATATATTATTGAATTGAAACTTGTGATGACAGTAAAAATTATTGTTCTTACTAAAGGGGAAAGACATAACTACTGCATTGATGAAAGTAGTAATTTGTTTGATTAGGTTATACTAGTCTTTTTATAAGAAAATGTTATGCTTGATATCTCAAATATGCATATAGTTTACTTAACAGATTTACAAAAATCAGTCCAAAAAGATAGACATCATGATCTGAAAACCATCATAAGACACTTATATTCCCAAAGGAAATTTAAATAAAATCTGTTACTACATTAATAAATAAAAGAATCCTTCATAAAGCTCATGAATAATGAAGACCAAGTGTGGGGAGGGGGCTTCAGTCCTTCTTAGAAGGAGTAACAAAATACTCAAGGGAGCAAATATGGATACAAAGTGCAGGACAGAAACTGAAGGAGGGGTCGTCTGCAGACCATTCCACCTGGGTATCCATCCCATGTGCAGTCACCAAAGGTAGACGTTGATGTGGATGTCAGGAAGTACATAATGACAGGAGCCTGACATAGCTGTCTCCTTAGAAGTCTGCAAGAGTCTGACATATTCAGAGGCAGATGCTCACAGCTAGCCATCAAACTGATCATGGGGTTCCCAATAGAGGAGTTAGAGTGAAGACTGAAGGAGTTGAGAGGATCTCGACACCATGAGGAAAACAAGAATACCAACCAACCAGAGCCCCCAGCGTCTAAATCACCAGCCTGGGAGCGCTTAGGGAAGGACCCATGGCTCCAGCTATATATGCAAGGGAGCTATATATAAGTGGGAGAAGAGATCCTTGGTCCCATGAAGGCTGGACATCGTGGGGGTGGTATTCGAGGGTGGGGAGGTGAGGTACGGGGGAGGGTAGGTAGGGGTGCACCATCATAGAAGCAAGAGGAAGGAGGAAGGATAGGGAGTTCCTGGGAGGGAGGGGGAAATGGGGTAAGGGGAGAACATCTGAAATGTAAATAAAAATGTAATAAAAAAAAAAAAAAAGAGAGAGAGAGACAGCACCCCCCAAAAAAAGAATCCTTCATGTTTTATATTTGTTAATTTTTGTACTAAAGCAATTAATTTGTCTAACATTCTGTATTTTCTATACATTATCATTTTTCTATTGTTTTCTTTAAGTGCCTAGTATTGTTTACATCTTCTGAATAGAAACTCAGGAATAGTACACACTGAAGCAACTTTAGTTTTTATAAAAGCTCCACGAGGTGTGAGGGATATTTCTCAAGCCTTAATGACTAAGTGTCACTACCAAAGTCTATGAAGGAAAAAAACTACAGCTATTTGTGGTTCACAGACTACAGCCTTACAAGGCTACTTTTATGACTCTAAGAAACTTCTTTTAAAATTTTTCTTGATGAGTTTATCATTACTTAACAAGGAATTTCCACAAATCTGTGGAATAGAAGTGAAATAGAAGTTGAATTAATGTCATCTATGTCATCTTTAAAATTTGATGCCACTGTAATCATTATGTACAAAATACTTGTCCCCACTTATATTTAGAATGGAAAAAGCTAAACAGCCATTGAGATTATAACTATATGCTGAAAAGTAATTATATAATTGCCAGCACTCCAGACTCAAAAGTTCCATCAGTATATAATCAGAAGTGTTTTCAAATTTAAAAACACCCATTATTCCTGCATTTGCCTTATAGTGGATATGAAAAAAAAAGGTATACACTTTCCATTTCCTGTGTCTCTAGTGATGTTTTATTGGCAGTCATACAATATTGAGGTTCTTTTTGCTTCAAAAAAAAAGTGTCTATCTGTTAAAGATATTCTGTTAATGGGACTCCTTAGTCCACTGAAGCTAATCGAAAAACAGAAACATCACAACCCAAAATTTCATTCAAGGGTCCACTGACTGTTGGAAAGCTAATGCAGCATCACAAATCGTTCTGAATCCACATCTGTGAGGCTGCTTCAAATCTAGTAAAGGGGAGAAGCCCTATTATAACACAGTAATTTACTTACAACATGGCGCATGCTTATAACCTCATCTCTAATCAAAGGTGTCAGATGATGACTACTCAATGCCAGACTTCTGCCAAGAATGTTACATATATATGACCTCTTCTAATATCTAAAGCAGCCTAGAACAGTTATCATTGTTATGATTATTACCATTTATTTTATGTATCAAGTAGTAAAGGACAAAGAATTTTAAAATGGCCCAGGTAGATAAAGGACACAACTGATCTACATAAGGCATCCGAATTCTTCTTTTCTCTATTCTACTGATCTACTATTATGTCTTGTAGAAAGTAGAGAGGGCAAATGCTAACCACTCAAGGAGTGGTGTGTGTGAGGAATGGAACTGAAATACAGAAAATCAAAAGTCATCCTGGGCTGAAGTAATTAAAAGGGAAGAGGTATGTGTTAGGAATGAAGGATCTCATGAGAAGAAAGAAAGAGATCTTTAGGGAAGTGGTAACTAGAGAGAGGAATGGAATTCATTATGGGGAGACAGAAAGGATGAGGGAGAGAAGAGAGTGAATGGGAGAGACAACCTTCTCAGTGACTCTTTCGACACTGTTTCTTCAACCTTTTAATTGTTTCAGATAATAATAATCACAACTTGATTTTCATAGTGCTGTAAGGAATTACTGGGAAGGAGCTAAACAAGGATTTGTGTGTGTGTGTGTGTGTGTGTGTGTGTGTGTGTGTGTGTGTGTGTGTGTGCGTGTGTGTGTATGAATATATTCCTAAATATAACCTTTAGAGTCTGTATAATGTTACTTATGTGTATGTTTATAGGACTAACTACTTGGCAATGGACAACCATGTGCTTTTCTCTTGGGAAGGACCAACTCTTTCTTCCAGAATTACTCTGTTGCTTATTACTTTGTGTAGGATTGAGGCCTTGCGGTCTTTGCTTCATCCAGTTTGACACCTATTCATTGGTGGTCTCCTTGTTCAGCCTATGTTGGGCAGTTATGTTGGTAAGACGTCATAGGTGTAGTTTCTTATGTTACTAGGAGACATGATCTCATAACAGAATTCCAAATCCTTTGGGAATTTACAATCTTTCTTAACAATCTTTCTGCTCCTACTTCTGCAATGTAACCTGAGACTTACATGAAGAAAGTTTTGTACATGTATCCATTGGGACTGGGCTTCACGGCTCCACATTTCAATTAAGTATAGTTTTTTCTAGCTGCCTCTGTTTGTTGCACAGAGAGGTTTCTTTGGTAAAGGGTAAAGCCTATACTTATATGCATTTAATTGTAATATAATTTAATCACGTCACCCCATCCAGCCCCTTTCAGCTATCTTCCCTTGCACTCTTTTCATGTTGCCCCTCAAATGGATAGTTTTATTCCTTTGACTATTATTGTTACATACATATATGTATGAATGTATGTATACACACACCACACCACCACACACACACACACACATACACACACACAAATATGTACCATTTAACCTGGTACTTCTCATTTCAAATATCCTGATCAGGAAAATCCCTCATGGGTGTGCTCTTAGTTGATTTCTTATCTATTCAAGTTGATAACAAATATTAACCAATGACTTTTGTATAGAAACAAAAGACACATTTTATATTCAAATAACATTTAGAGAAATACATTTAAAATTCCAACCAAAGGTAAAATAATATCAGTACATAATTTTGTGAATGATAAAAATGCTGGCTGGAAAAAATGGTCTTATTGGCTTGCATTATAGTCCTTTAAGGCTTCATGGAGTTTCAAGTTGATGAGACTTGGAATCACCTAGGAGACCCTCTTGGGAGCATGGCTGTAAGTACATTTCCAGAAAGGCTTAACTGAAAAGGACAGACCAACTCTGAATAAAGGTAGCATCATAGAATGAAGAAAAAGTCAAATGGAATACCCACTCCTCCTCCTTCTCCTCCTCCTCCTCTTCCTCTTCCTCGTCCTCATCTTCTTCCTCCTCTTCCTCCTCCTCCTCTTCTCCTCTTCTTCCTCTTTCTCCAACTCTTCCTTCTCCTCCTTTCCACCTCTTTCATCCCTGCCTCCTCTCTCCTCTCTTCTTCCATTACTGCAACTACTTCACACTCCTGGAGTCATGCCTTCTTACAAATCTACCAATGATGGACTCTAGCCTTCCTTAGACATAAGCAAAACATTTTTCTCTTAAGCTGCTTTTTTCCATGTATTAAGTCATGGTAATAAGAAAAGTAACTAGTTTACCATGTGTCTTCTCCTAGGCTTGAAGATTCACCTTGGTTCCTAGAAGGTCAATGTCCTTTAATGATCCCCTTTCCCTTGTAGCACAGGTTATAATGAGAGAATATGAAATGTGTCCCTACCTGCTCCCACTGGAACTTACCCTAGTCTGCAACTTATAAGAAATATCTGTCATACAAACTATCATGTGCCCTGACTCCACTTGCCTGCTAGCTTGTGTTATATCACATGCACAGCTCGAGGGTTTGTTTCGTCTTGGGCATTGTTCATTTATTTAATAAAAAAAAATTTCATACAGAAGAACTAATTCTTTTCTCTACACAGCAGTATTAACCATATAAAAATTTTCCAGGAATCCTTTGTAGGATCCTCATAGTATCAAACTTCAAATCACTCGTGTAGGGTGTAGTTGGCAGTTATTGAATTTAATAGTAATGATTTCCACGCACAATTCTACCCTATAAAATTCTGTGTTTTTAGGGAAACAGTGCATTTGAGTTTCCTGTGTTGCTGTATGTTCCTTCTTTTTCAATAATTGTTTACTTTTGATACAATTAATCATATCAACTAATGATGAAGTTGGAAGTGATTATAGATTAGTGTTCATGTAAAGATTTGTGTAAACACTGGTTTATTTACTTTAGCAAATACTTATAAGGTTGCTTTCTGTGCTGTGATAACTGTGTATTTAAACACATTGCAAATTGTCTATTTTACACAGTTACAAACACGATACATCTCTACAAGTAACATTTGATAGTTCTAGTTGTTCCAAACAGCCATCTATGTTTGGATTGTCAAATTGTTTTATTTGTCCCTGCCTTTTCCGTCAGATGCATTTACATCATTTTCCTTTTTCTTTCCTTCTCTCATTCCAATTCTAAGAGCCCATCTCTTAGATAACCACCTGCTCCACTGATTAGACTCAGCTTATCTTCATCCTTTTTCTATAAAACTATGGGCTGAAAACATGGCTCAGTGGTATAGCACTTTGTTAGTGTATATGGGAGGTCCTGGATGACACCTCAAGCACCACAGGAGAAGGGATGGAGGAGAGAAACAATGAATATTACTAGAAGCCAATAACTGCATTCAAATGTTGAAAAGAATGCTAGGAAATTCTGTCTTCTGGACATGGCATAGATATTATAATTATAAGCTCATAGCAATTGTGGTTGCCTGTGTAGTATCAGAACAAGATCAAGTCAAAACAGTTCTGTTATTAATGGAATGAATACTCTTTAGGCCCTATTCTTGATTGACATAGTTATTAGCAGTTGATAGTGACATGGCATGGAGACTCTGTGTGTTTATGTGTGT
Source organism: Mastomys natalensis (assembly GCA_021653895.1). NCBI lineage: Eukaryota > Metazoa > Chordata > Mammalia > Rodentia > Muridae > Mastomys > Mastomys natalensis. The sequence continues at coordinate 102,565 of JAJTUV010002137.1, read as the reverse complement.
GTGTGTGTGTGTGTGGTGGCCATTGGTAGGTTGTCATAGCCCAGCAGATGTCCCCATACTTAGGCACAGTGAATAGTATTAATTGGAACTAGTAGGTTTTCAAATACACAGTAAAAGTGATGATCCGAAGTAGGAACAGGGATGTGGTAGAGCATGATGTGAAAATAGAGGTAAGAAATGGTGTTGACTATCATCATATTTCATGTCTAAATGAAATTCTTAAAAATTAAAAATTATAAAATGAATTATATATAATCAGATACTCTTTCCCATAATATATTTCATAATGAATTTGAGATCTAAATTATCCAAATTTGGGAATTAAAATTCTAGTAACCAGTTACTTTTTTGAAGTTCTTTTTCTGTTACTTGAGTTGCTTCATCCTTAAATGAAGTGTGTGCATATAATCATTGATATTTCTGTGACATTTGTCACAGACCATGGCACATCTACCTATTGTGGATACCTTGTTTTCACTGCTCAACTATCAGTTCCCAGAGCACTTAGGCCACACCCATTCATTTACTTTTGCAAAGGACCCAGAGAAGGATAATAAATGTTCAAGGTGACTTTGAAACCATAATGATCTCAGTCTTACCATTAAAATTACTTGAAGCCATATAGCGAAATACTGAAGTCAAATTACTACATTGTTAACTATTAGTATGAAAATGGCAATCTGACTAGTACTCTAATCTGAACGGTCCTAATGGAGATGATGCTACTATTAATAGCCCGTTGTTGACCAATCAGAGATATCTGTGAAAAGTGACAAGAACTGTGTTACATATCATATAATGTGAAGGGAAATGTCATAGCAAATAAAAATCAAACAAAACAATAATATCAAGATTGAAAGTCTCTGTCAGGCAGTGGTGACACATGCTTAATCCCAGTCCTGGCAGGCAGAGGCAGGTAGCTCTCTGAGGTCAGCCTGGTCTACAAAGTGAGTTCCAGGACAATCAGGGCTACCCAAAGTAACCCTGTCTTGAAAAACAACAACAAAAAAGAGAGAGGGGGAGGACGGGGAGAGAGAGATGGAGAGAGCAAGAGAGAGGAGGGAAAGAAAAAAGAAGAGAGAAGAGAAGAGAGGAGAGGAGAGGAGGGAGGGGAGGGGAGGGGAGGGGAGGGAGGGGAGGGGAGGAGGGAGGGAGGGAGGGAGGGAGGGAGGGAGGGAGGGAGGGAGGGAGGGAGGGGAGGGAAGTATAAATATTTAGAAAAAAATGATGAAAAATCTCTGGTTGAAAATTAATCCATGAGGCTAGAGAGATGGTTCAGTGATTAAGTTAACACTAACTACTCTTCCAGTGGTCCTGAGTTCAATTCCCAGAAATGACATGGTGGCTTACAACCATCTGTAATGGGATCTGTAGCCCTCTTCTGATGTGCCTAAAGGTAGCTACAGTGTGTCATATACATAAAATGAATATTTTTTAAAATAGAAAGAAAATTCATCTATGTTAATTCTCTTGAGGTTTATTTTCATGTTTCTCTGGAATGGCTAGGCTAAAGAACTATAGGGTTCTATAGAGTCTATTCTTATTTGATATCAATGGTCTAGAATGGATATACAATATGTTATGGATATGTAATATGTTAGAAATATGGGCTTTTTTTCCCCATGTAGGCCAATATTTTTAGGTGAGCCAGCTAAAAATTTCTTGTTTTATGACTTCTTTATCTTGTAAATTGTCATATTGTGGCCTGTTGTGAGGAGTTTTAAATTTCTAAAGTGACATATCTAAGAGATTTTCAGTGAAAGAAAAATCAAATCTAGTCCAAAGTGGTTAGGTTTTTAAGCGAATTTATTTATGAAAAAAAAAATGTAAGGCAGCCCAGTGTCTCTTTGAGGTTCTTATATAAGACTAGAAAGTAGATAAAAAGTAAAACAATGCTCTTAATTATATAATAGCTATTGACCATTAGGTAAAATAATTATCCCCAAATTCGTGACTTAACCACTAGTGTATTCATGACCTAGCAATTCAGGGTATACAGTCTCTGGGCACAGCCTTGCTGAGCACGTTCTCATTGGGCTGTAAATAAGGTGGTGTTGAGACTGGACACCCAAAGTGGTACAAACCCACATTGACCCCTTTTCCCTTCCTGACATGATTGGTCTGCTGCTCACTGTGCATCTGCCTGTGAACTGTCTGCAAGGCTTCCACAGTCCTCTGTTGGCTAGAAAACCTCCTACTCTGGTATATTCATAAGGAAATGCACTGGATTTTTCTGCTTCATCAGTGTTATAACTCTGAGGCACCAGGGTAATTGATTATATTATTGTTGTACTCTTTAATTGAATTTCAAAAGCAGAAATTTTGGGTATTTTTGTTGCAACATTGAACTTTACTGATTTATGAAATCTTGCTCAAGATTTGAGACAGATTTTCAATTTTGGAAATGTAAACTAGTGTTTTCAAAACTGTTTTGATATACTTCTACTTCCAAAGGCAACTAATACATTTAACTGTGGTTTTTCTTTATTCTTCAGAAACATGACTGTTTTCTCTGCCTTATGTAAACAAGCACTACACATACAGCTTTGTTTAAAGGAAGCTCAATAACTCCTATAAAAATATACCCCAGTTAAGCTGCAGTAGAAAGGACCAGGGTCCATTAGCTTGAATTGAATAAGCAGACTGGTTACTAGATTATAAAATAAAAAGGGAAAAAATTAATAGAAAATAAACAATATACAAATCATATAAAATTTACTATTTCGTATAATAACATAGCTTAAATGTTGATGTAGATCCCTGATTAAGCCTATCACTGAAAAAATTGGACATATTAAATAATCTGTTTATAATACCATACTGAAGAAAGGAGTTGGTGGAGGGAATGAACATCAAAGTACAGTTTGTATTTGCTCTCTGTGCTGACTTAAAAATAGAATCAGACAAGATTACTATGGATTTAACAATTGGATATAAATATAGTCAGCATGAAGTAAAAATAAGTAAAGTGGTAATACTAAACACATTTACTCTTAATTTTGTAGCTTACTTAAATAAATTTGGCTTATTTAAGTAAGATGTCCTAATTTTAATTTCATGTTTGCTTCTGTACACTTGAAGTAATTTAAGTCATGGTTGTTTTTATTCCACATTCGTATTTTGTTGCTTTTGTAACATAGTTTTACTTCCTTTTGGAGTACAGAATGAATAAACCAATTCTGTCATTTACAAGGTGTGATGATCAAACCAGGAACTTTTTATCTCCTAAAAAAAAATAAATGTATCTTTTTGAATGAGTTAGTTTCAAACTCTTCTGGTAACTTATAAAAAATGTAGTATTTTTTATAAATGTATCTCTATTAGTATTCAAATTTATATGTATTTAGTCTCTTGACATTGTGTCTATTGACATATATAATCTATGGTGGTGAGTATGAGTTTTAAATATATATATAAAACCTATATCATTCTGAAGTACTGACAGTTTTAGCATATATGGCTTCAATTCTTATAAGTTTTTGACATAAAAACTATAGTTTGTGATATAAATCACTGTTCCTGTAAACGGAGTATATATATATATATATATATAATTATACATGCATAATTTTAAAACTTTTCACAAATGAGCTGACAGCACTCTCTCCAAGAGCCAAAGTTCATTTAAAATTACCTCAATACCAAACTCAAAAATCTCATATGGAGCAGATGTACAGCTTAGTCTTCATGTGGGTCCCTTAAGAGTTGGAGTGGGGGCTGTTTCTCACTCTGTTGCCTGCCTTTGGACTCCTTTCCTCTGGTTGAGCTGCCTGTGTGGCCTCAGTGAGAGAGGATGTGCCTAGTTTTGCTCAGACTTAATGTACCAGGGTGGGTTAGTACCCATGGGGCCTCCCCTTCTCTGAAGAGAGGGTGTTGAACGTAGGCGACCTAGTCCAGCCCATGCATGTTCTTTGTTGGTAATTCACTCTTTATGAACCCCTATGGGCCCAAGTTAATTGATTCTGTAGATCTTCTTGTGGAATCCCTGTCTCCTCTGGACCCCTCAATCCTTTCCCCAACTCCTCCACAAGACTCCCTGAGCTCTACCTGATGTTTGCCTGTGGGGCTCTGCATCTATTTGCATCAGTGGCTTAATGAAATCTCTCAGAAGACAGTTAAGCTAGGCTCCTGTCTGCAAGCATAGCAGAGTATCATTGGTAGTGTCAGGTGTTGGCTCTCTCCCATGGGATGGGTCTCAAATTGGGACAGTCATTGGTTGGTCATTCCCTCTGACTCTGCTCCATTTTATCTCTGCACTTCTTATAGATAGGACAAATTTTGGGTCATAGGTATTTGGGATGGATTTTCCTCCTCTCTCCACTGGAGGTCCCACCGGCTACAGGAGGTGGCCACTTCAGGCTTTATATCCCCTGCTGCAAGGAGTCTCAGCTAGGGTCACCCCCATAGGCTACTCCACCATCTCAGTGCCATGGCTTGTCCAGAGATGCCCCACTATGATTGATTTCAGTTTCTCTCCCAGCCTTCTTTCTGCCTCAGCTCTTCCCAAACCTCATCCCACCCCTGTTCCCCACCCCCTCTTCCACCCAGTTCCCTTACACCATCCACCTCCAATGTCGATTTTATTTCCTCTTTTAAGTGAGATTCAAGCATCCTCCCTTGGGATTGTATTGTTATTCAGCTTCTTTGGTTTGTAGATTGCAGCATGGATACCTTGTACTCTATAGCTAATATCTACTTATAAGTGAGTACACAACACGCATGTCTTTCTGGGTCTGGGTTACCTTACTCAGGATGACAGTTTATAGTTCCATTCATTTTCCTATAAATTTCATGATGTCCTCATTTTTAATAGCTGAGTAGTATTCCATTGTGTAAATGTACCACATTTTCTTTACCCATTCTTTGTTTGGGAAATATTTAGGTTGAGTTTCTGGCTAGTACAATAAAGCTGATATGAACATAGCTGAACAAGTACCCTTGTGGTATGGTGGAGCATCTTTTGGGTATATAACCAGAAGTAGTATAGCTGGGTCTTGAGGAAGAACTATTTCCAATTTTCTGAGGTGGTTGTACAAGTTTTCATTCCCTTGCTGTTGCTTGGGTTGTTTGGTTTTTTTTTTTGTTTTGTTTTGTTTTTTTGTTTTTAATCTTAGCCATTATGACAAATGTAAGATGGAATCTCAGAGTTATTTTGATTATATTTATCTGATGACTAAGAATGTTGACTAGTTCTTTTAAGTTCTTTTTGGCCATTAGAGATTCTTCAGTTGTGAATTCTCCGTTTAGTTCTGTACCATATTTTTTTTAATTCAGTTGTTTGGTTTGTTGGTACTTATTTTTTGAGTTCTTTACATATTTTGGATATTAGCCCTCTGTCAGACATAGGTGTTAGTGAAGATCTATTCCCATTTTGTAGGCTGCCATTTTGTCCTCTTGATAGTGCCCTTTGCTTTACAGAAGCTTTTCAGTTTAATCAGGGCACAGTGAGTTTTGGTCAGGGCTAGAAGACTTTCAAAACATATAGCTTATTGCTATTGCCCTTGTTACTTCTGAAAGGTGGATGGAAAGTCGCTATTGTAGAAGGCACTGTGCACTTCAGAAATTGAGCCCAGATGCCACTGAGATGTAGCTAAACGGAATGCCTGTTCCCTGAGAATAAGCTTTTATGATACAGATTACAAGCTTCCAAAGGAAGGATGCTACAAAGAGCCCCATGCAGCTATGATCACCAGCATGGATAATCACCTTATGGGTGTATTAGTGGTACCCATACACTAGTCTAAAATGTCTTGGCAGAAAAAATACTAACTATTGTATATGTCCAAAAACATCTGACAGGAATTTCCAGGACCACAAGAACTCACCCCTAAAGAAGAAAATATTTGAGGAAATCCACACTATATTGTTTTATGCCATTTTTATTTATTTTTGCGTAGAATTGGAGTCTGTGGTCCATAACAAAGGAGGAACTTATGGGTCCTCTATGTGCATTTTTTCGGTATTTCAGTTCCAAACCAATCTCCTTTTTACTCTGCTTTGTCACTTACATAAAATCTCATTTGTTCTCCCCCCAACCCTTCCTACAAAGATCTGAACATTGAGGAGCCTGACTTGGACTACAAAAGGGAAGTAGGTATGTTTGATTGAAGTTGCTGTCAATGATGCTTTAGTCATAACTCTAGAAGTCTGTGTTGCATTGGTAGCTTTCAGATTGTGTTTGGTTAGTACAAAGAGTTAGCTATTCCCAGAGTATCTGAACTGAAAGTTCCAGTATATAGCAGTACTATGGAACACCTTATATAAGAACCGAGTCTATGGCTTTGAGTCTTCCAACAAATTTTAGAGGTTCTATCACAGAGGTGCCCATACCATTTCATAAGGTATATTTATGATCTGGGGCTTTAGATCCATAAGACGAACTCCAAAGCCCTGGCAGACTCTCTCCTCCTTCTTCCCTTTGCTCCCTTTGATATCTACTCTCAGTGGACAGCACAAGACATCCTAATTTACCACTTTTGATTATTTCAGGGATGTGTTTTTGCACTATGGAAGTAAACTCTAAAAGATACAGGGCTTACTATATCAGATTTTATAACTATGATGAAGTCAGGCTTTTATCGTAGCCCTTTACCATCATGTGAAGATACATGCTTGAATGTAATTTTGTTAAAATCTGTGAATAGAATGTAACTCTTGCTGCTCAATATCTAATGAACTTTGCCTATAAAAATTGGTTCATAAGGCAAGCAAGATGGCTGCTCTTATAAGAGGCTTTCATCTCACAAGCTTGAAGAATTCAGCTTAAGCTCTAGAACTCACAAAACAGAAGGAAAGAATCAATCCCTGGAAGTTAGCTCTAATTCGCCAACATGGAAGAAAATATGCATGTTTCTAAGCAACTACAATACATACACACATAGACATGCATATAACTAATGCATAAATTAACAAGGAAAATGAGGCATGAAGATTATAGAATTTTGTATTGAATAGAATCAATATTAGCAAGTCACATTTCCTTTAAAACTAAAATCCCAAGTCCCAATTAAACTTTAAAAGTCATATGAAGAACAACAATATCAACCAACCAGTCACCCTGAAGCTCCCAAGGGACTAAACCACCAACCAGAGAGTACACATGGAGGGACCCATGGCTCCAGCCTCATATGTAGCAGAGGATGGCCTTGTTGGGCATCAGTGGGAGAAGAGGCCCTTGGTCCTGTGAAGGCTTGATGCTCCAGTGTAGGGGAATGTCAGGGTGGGGAGGCAGGAGTGGGTGGGTAGGTGGGGGAACACCCTCATAGAAGGGGATATGGAGTAAGGTAGGGGGGATGGGATGGGGTCTCCAGGGGGGTAAACCAAGAAAAGGTGATAACATTTGAAATGAAAATAAATAAAATAGCCAATAAAAAATTGAAAAAAATAAGAAAAACATCATATTTTAAAGGCAACTAAGAACCAAGCATTATAAGGGGTATGAAATAAATATATTTCAAATATAGAAAAATCATTCTGAAATGCATTGAATTGCATTCTGGTCTCTTCTCCAGGGCACTAGCTGAGGTTGCATGTGAACTGAGGATGGGTTTTTACTCATTTAGAACTGAGAACTTCTGCACAGAGACAGAAAATATTCATTTAAGGCCCCTAAGAGAATATTCATGCACATTAGCTATTTAGAGAACTTTTAATTACTTATCATTCTTTATAAATTACATTAGTTGTTTCAAGTTTTTTCTTGATATAGCATTATACATATTCCAAGGGTAAATATGAGATATTAAGCCTAAATATTAAAATGTGATCAAGTCAGGGTAATTAGCATCTACATCACCTCAAGTGTATATCATTTATTTGTGATGAAAACATTCAAAACTCCATTTGTTTAGCTCTGAACCATAAAATCATTGAAATTATCTGTCACCACTGCAGAGTACAGTGGAGTATGAGAATAAAATACCTCTTTGTAAATATAATGTTTTCATGTCTAATCAAACCTTCCCATCTTCCCCTCTTACCTGTTCTCCACAGCTTTTGGTAACACTATTTTATGTCTCAATTTCTTTGGGGAAAAAAAAAAATCTGGTTGACATTCCATATATGGCTGAGGTCATGCTATATTCAGTTCTACTCAGATGATTGCACTTAATTGACATCCTCCAGGGATCATACATGAACTGGCATATGAGAAGATTGTATTCTTGGTCACCACTGATCATATTCCTCTGGGTATATGTCACATATTCCCTTTACCTCTTCAGTAATTGATGACTTTATATTGCTTGATTCCTTATAGTGCTACAAGAAACGTGGAATTGCGGACATATCTTCCAGACACTGGTTTCATGTATATTAGATAAATAATTACACTGGCATTTCTAAGTAATGTGATAGTTCTACTTTTAAAAGATTACTTTTTCCTTGTTTGTTTTGTAGTGCATTGTAGTGAAAGGGTCCTAACCTAAGATTATGGAAAAGAAAGGCAGATGGTTTGACACTCTATTAGAGTGATCACCCATAATTTATACTACATTGAGTCTATCTTTACAAATTATATTCCCACCATTACCATGTAAGAGCTTTTCATGTTTTCTCACATTCTACAGCCTTTGAAAATACCACGTTTTATTAATACATTATGAATTTTATATATTTAATAATATTCAACCTCCTCCTACCCTCTTCTCAGATCCTAGTAACTTCCCTACCCTCCCAACTTCCTGTCTTCTTTAAAACTAAGTAAAAAAACAACAAAAACAGATCCACTTTTTGAAGTGCCCCAATTCTCTTTGGTATATGGCCACCCCCTGGGTTGTAGTCAACCTCCCAAGTCATAGGTCTGAAGAAAAGAGAGTCTCTCCCTCCCACAAGCAATCAGTTGCCAGCAGCTACTCAACCAGGAGTACTATTTACCCACTTTCTCCTCTCCATGATGAAATATTGTCTGGCTTGCCTTTGTGAAGGTTTCATACATGCTCTGAGTTCATATGAGAAACTGCCCTACTGTGTCTAGAAAAAAGAAAAATGGATGTAGTCATCTACCTCTGGATCTTAGAATTTTCATAACCTTTCATATGGTGATGTCTGAGCCTTGGGAAGAAGGGTTTTGATATTTATGTCCAATTTAGGGCTGAATCCTCTGCAGTCTTCTATTCTCCGCATGTTATCCAGTTGTGGGTTTCTATGATAATCATCATCTACAGAAATTTCAGTTGAGATACTCACAAAACGTTGCATATAGAGATAAGACTTGTCATTAAGACTTGTCTTAACACCATGTCCATTTATCAGAATAATTGAGGAAAGAAACTTGAAGAAAAAAAATCCATTAAATACTAACTATAAGTATTAGAATATTAGACACAAATTAGATGAAAATAATGAGGAGGGAGTACTATAGGGATAATACTCAGGGAATGGGAGAACAGTGTCCAAAAGTAGATCCAACAGGAGGAAGAGGAGAGACAGCAGGGCGGCAGGGATATAGTATCAGGTTCTGTAGATCAACACCATCTCCCAGCAGACTCTGGTACATAAATGCTGCAAACTAGGCAAAACTGAGTTTCCTTCAGAGAAGAAAAAGCATAGAAGAAAAAGTTAAGAGAGAGAGAGAGACAGAGAGAGAGAGAGAGAGAGAGAGAGAGAGAGAGAAGAGGAGAGGAAAGGAAGAGAGAGGAAAGGAGAAGGAAAGAGAGGAGAGAAAAGAATGGGGGGTTTAAAAGAAAAGAAATGTAAGGAAACAAAAAGAGGGAAGGAAGGGAGACAGGGAGGGATGGAGGCTGCAGGGTAGGCAGGAAGTCACTATGGGACAAGGACAGACATCATAGATGGCATGATACAAAGACATGGGCATTAAACATGGTCAGGACTGAAAATAGAAGAGAAATCTGAACTGATAGTATGTGAACATTGACTGGAATGATCATTTGCCCTCATCTGGGGTCTCTCCTGGGCCTTTCATGTCAATGGAATTTGCTCTCCCAGTAGGCATGCTAGAAGATAAGTATGTGTTCCCTACACTTATGGATATTTTAACTTTAATAAGTGTTATACGTCTACTTTCTTTTTCAGAAGAGTACTTTGGTACTCCATGAATTTTAAAGTATTGTTTGTGCATTTCAGCAGACATTATGTCTCTTCTCCTGAAAAGTCAAATTTACATTTTACCAGTAATTGCATTGAATCTGCAGACCTCTTTACATGAGACAGATATGTTAATGCCATTAATTCCATGGGAACCAGAAATATTTCCATTTGTTTGCAATGTCTTCTGCTTCTTTCATCAACTTCGAAGTTCTCATTTGGAGATACGTAGCCTCTTTGTTTAAAATACTCCTTGGTGAGCAGTAAGACTCTTTAATTCAGAGACACAAATAGTTAAAATTGCAGGTCTACGAGTCTGCTAGCCTTGGTCCTCAGTTAATAGCTACAGAAAATACAAGGCCAAAGAAACAATAGACTTCTGAGCATTCCGGGGGGGCCCAGCCCATGAAGTTTCAAGGACATTCACCAACGAGTTCCAGGAAGAACAGGAACAAAGGGCTGTTCCCGTGAAGTTGGTCCCACCCTACCTTGGGCCTGCTTATGAAATTTGCTGCTGTTCAGATGTTTAAAATAGCCAATCATGTGCAACCGCGCCAAAGTCTCCCGCCTTCCCTGGCCTTTGCGTATATAAACCCTATGCTTTTGGGGTTCTTGATCGGCTCCTCTGCCTCCTGTGTGAGATACGTGCCGGTCCGGAGCTCCTCCATTAAACTGCCTCATGTGTTTGCAAAAAAAAAAAAAAAATACTCCTTAGTATTTAATACTTCTGCAGCTGTTGAAAAGGCTATGGCATTAAAAAAAAATGTTTGCATGTAGCAGTGGACTCCACATGGACAGAAATGCAGCTTAATTTTCTTAGCAAGCAGTTGTGAACCGTAGATTGCTCCTCAGCTAAGAATGGGAGCTTTTGTCCGCTTCCCCTAGTCAATTCTAGGATCTAATATGGCTTAGACCTGCCCAGACCCTGTGCATGCTTCCACAGTCACCATGAATGCATATGTGCTCCACTCCTATGCAATACACTGTTTCCTTTTTCTTAAATATTGTCATCCATCCCTTCTGGTTCTTGCAATTTTTTTGCCTCCTCTTCCAAGTAGTTCCATGAAGCTTAGTGTGTGTGTGTGTGTGTGTGTGTGTGTGTGTCTGTGTCTGTGTGTGTGTCTGTGTGTGTCTATGTGTGTGGACAAAATATTGAAAATTGCCCTTGCAATTACTGTGCAGATTTGCATTTGGACTTTTATGGGGTTTGTATTGAATATATAGATTGCTTTTGGTAAGATGAACATTTTTACTATTAATATAGTAATATTATGAATCTGTAGGCATGGGAGCTTTTTCTGTCTTCTGATAACTTCTTCAATTTCTTTCTTCATTGTCTTAAAGTTCTTTCTCTTTTTATCATACAAGTCTGTCACTTGCTTGATTAGTGTTACCATAAGATATTTTTATGAGACTGTTGTACAAAGTGTCATTTCCCTGATTTCTTTCTCACATTGTTTGCCATTTGTATATAAAAAGGCCACTGATTTTTGTGTGTTAACTTTGTACCTGGTGACTTTGCTCAAAGTGTTTATCAGCTGTAGAAGTTTCCTGATAGAGTTATTAGGTCCTTCATATATAAAATCATATCACTTTAAATTAGGATGTTTTGACTTCTTTGTTTCCAGTTTGTATCACCTTAATCTCTAGGTAGTCTTATTGCTATGGTTATGACTTTAAGCACTGTACCGAATAGGTCTGGAAAAGATGGCAAAACTTTTCTTGTTCCTGATTTTAGTAGATTTGCTTTGAGTTTCTATCCAATTAAGTTTATGTTGGCTATACATTTGCTGTAAACTCTATTATACTGAGGCATGTCACTTGTGCTTTCTTGTGCTTTTACCATAAAAGCATGTTGGATTTCTCAATGATATTTTCTGCATCTGTACGGGCTTGTTTTGTGTGTCAAGTTGATAGAAGCTGGAGTTATCACAGAGAAAAGAGCCTCCCTTAAGGAAATGCCTCCATGAGATTCAGCTATAAGGCATTTTCTCAATTACTGATCAAGTGAAGAAGGCCCAGCCCATTGGGGGTGGTGCCATCCCTGGGCTGGTAGCCCTGGGTTCTATAAGAAGGCAAACTGAGCAAGCCAGGAGACGCAATCCAGTAAGTATAACCCCGCTATGGCCTCCGCATCAGCTCCTGCCTCCAAGTTCCTGCCCTGTGTAAGTTCCTGTCCTGACTTTCTTTGGTGATGAACAGCAATGTGGAAGTCTAAGCTGAATAAACCCTTTTCTCCTCAACTTGCTTCTTGTGCAGGAATACAAATCTTGACTAAGACAGCATCTAATGAAATTCTCATGTGTTTTTTCTCTTTCAGCCTTTTTATATGGTTGACTATATTTATTGATTTATATATATGGAACTATCCTGACATCTCTGAGATGAAAGCTATGTGATCATGGTAGATAATTTCTTTATATGTTCTTGAATTCCATTTGCAGGTATTTTATTGAGAAGTTTTGCACATAGGTTCACAAGGGAAATTGGTCTGTAATTTTTTTTCTCCTTGTAGGATCTTTCTGTGGATTAGGTATTATGGTAATTGTAGTCTCATAAAAAGAATTAGACGATGTTCCTTCTGTGTCTATTTTATGGATTAAATTGATGTTCATTCTTTGGAACTCTGGCAGAATCAGAAAGAGTGGTGGGATCCTGGTGAGATATTATATATAAATACATCAAGCTGTAATATTCTTAGTATTGGAGCGACAAAGCAAAGTTATTAATTGAATGCTAATACTATTCACAGTTGTTTGCTTTAATATTTTCAAGAAGATACTTGCTGATAATTTCCTAAATGTGTAGTATATTCCCAATTCTACTCCACATTCTCCCCCTGCAACTCCCATGCCTTCCCAACCTCTTCTCAAATTTATACCCTCTTCTTTATTTGTTGTTAAATATATATTACAATATTTACATTATAATATATGTTATAATATATGCAAATACTAAAATATGTATTGTAACATAAATGTTTTTACCAATAGACATATTACATATAACCTGCTAAGTTAATGTAGTGTTACACACACATATATATTGTGCATACACACATATACATAAATATATACATGTTTATTCATATGTACACAGATATATATGCACATATACACATATACATATGCATATGTGTGTGTTTATTTAGAGTTAACCAGTAGGAAATAAATAACCCTATAGAGGACTTGATTATGGAGAAGACAGAGTCTATCACTCTCAACTGCTATTAATTTTCTATAATTGAGAATTCTACCATCTTTTTTCTCAGTTCAAATGGTTTTGACTTCAAAATATATATTTTAAAAACCCCAACCACCTCCAAATTCAAAGGGCCCAAATAAAATATGTTAAATTTAAATATTTAAAGAGTTTAAGTGCCAAATATGAGACATGTATTAATTAATTAATTAATATGTACACATACTCACAATTTTTAAGAAATTTTAACTTATCACTTCAAAGTCGATCAAATATCTTTCAAGGTAGCCTATAATTTTTCCTTCTTAACTGATCCATGACTTCTAATTGAGGTTTTGGATAATCTGCATCTCATTCATGTTTTTTCTTCTTCCAGGTCATATATTTACTAAAGCTTATGTATGAAAACTTTTGTTTTCTGAGATTATATTTTTCATGGCTAGAAGTTTCACTTTGTTCCTTGATATAATTTCAGTCTATTTATATGCAGAGATGGGTTTTGTATATAAAGACTGCTTTTGATTAAAGATGTATGCAATCTCTATAAATGATTCAAATTTATTTGGTAGCTGTTAACTTCTTTGTGAAATCTTTATTATTTTCTATATTAATGACCATGTTTTCTAAAGAAAGAATATTTTACTTCTTTGTAGTGGGTTGGTACTTTGTCATGATGCTGCTTGTATTCTAGTGCATAATACTGTTTCTTAAAGATGTGTTTGACCCCAGACAAGCAGATCTTCATGTACCCAAGTGATGCCATGTTAATTTTCTCCCTAATTTAACTAGTCAATAAAAGACTAGAACCTATGATAGGGAAGTAGACTGAGAAAAGTGTAACTGGAGGTTCGAGCAAGGGGGTTGCAGGTAGAGAAAGAGGGAGCTGAGGAAGGAGGAAGAGGCCACTATGGACAAGAACCACATGGTCAAGAGAAACAGTAAGGAACAAGGGGCGTTATAGCTGGAGAATCAGTTAGTATAGCCCTAGATATGCCCAATCTAGACTTATGGCTGGTAACTAACATACCTGGATTGTGTGTCTTTCATATGCGCTTATTAGGATTCTAAATTCCTACCACACTTCTTTTCTTTTCCTTTTCTTTTGTTTTATTTTTGTCTAACTATACTGTTGATGATTGTTAATACCCTGTTCAATAAAATAAGAACAATGAAAATGCTTGATTTGTTTATTATGTATGGTGAATGTTTCAGATTTCAGCATCACTAAAAGTATTAAGTGTGGATTTTCATTTTTCTTTTCTTTTTTTTGTATTATAGTATTGTTAACTGATCCTCACTTTAAGTTTGTTATTTGATTCCTGATTTTAATTATTCATAAATATCTTCTTTTTATTAATTCTGAGCATTTTATATGATATGTTTTGATCATATTTACCCCTATTCCTATCCCCAACTCCTGTCAGACCCACAGTTTCCTTCCTACATCCTCTACTTCTTCTTGTCTTTATTTTTATGAATGGAAGCTTTGTATAATGCATATTTCCATGTTTTCTTTTATAATATTATAATTACTTTACTATGCCTTTGCTCCCTCCGTATTCTCCCATAGAACCATCCTTGCTCTTCTTCAAATTTATAGTATGTTTTCTCATTAATTATTGTTATGTACATGCATGTATTTGTGTGTGCCTGTGTGTGTACACATGTATGTTTGTGTGTGTGTGTGTGTATGTGAATATGGCCTTTTCAAAAGGCCTTTACTGTTACTGATATCTCTCCATATTCCCTTTTCTACTCTGCCTTTTCTTCATACCACACTTAATCCTCCTGATATAATTTCCCCTTTATCCTGTTATAAAACTATATTCTATTGCCCATTCCTTAGAAGATTCCCTCCTATCTACTGGTACCTTACCAGCTGCTTAACCTCTCTAAATATTCTACATTAAACACATATATCTAAAGCTAAATGCTAGCACTCACATATGAAAGAAAACATACAATGCTTGCTATCCTGTGCCTGGACAATTGTTACTAGCTCAACTAAATAAAAAAATGTTCAAATTTCATTTTTCCTAACAATGGAATAATATCCCACTGTATAAATGTATCATATTTTCATCATTTGATAGATATATGGACTGTTTTCTAATTTTTGCCTTTTATTATTACTTCAGTAGATATAATATGGATAAGCAAGTATCTCTATAATGGGATGTCCTTTGGGTTTATGTCTTAGAGTAATATAGATGGGTCTTGTCATATAGCTAGCTTAGCATTTGAGGAATCTTCCCACTGACTTCTATAGTAGCTGTACTATATCTGCCAACAAGGACTAAATGCTTTCCTTTACCTGCATCCTCACTAGCATCTGCTTTTCTTTGTTTTGTTGTTTTCTTAATCTTGGCCATTTTGATAGGCATAAGATGAAACAACAAAGTAGTTTTAATTGCCTCTTTCTTTCTTTCTCTTTCTTTCTTTCTTTCTTCTTCTTTCTTTCTTTCTTTCTTTCTTTCTTTCTTTCTTCCTGAGAACTATTTATTTCCAAGCCTCACTTTTCGATGGTGTCTATGTATGCCATTTATTTATTTATTTTATATAGATATTTATTATGAATACAAATAAATATGGAAAAAATATACTTCCAGTAAAAAATAAATCACACAACCTTAAAACATTTTTGTGGATTTTTTCTGTGATTCTGTTTTTCTTTTTCTGTTCTTTCAATTGTGTGTTTTTTAAATGCGACAAATCTGTGGGTCTTTTGTCACTTATTCTGTGGTTAATATCCAACTTTAATCTATGGTGGTCAGGTGGGGTGCAGGGATGCAGGGATGCAGGGTGTGATTTCAAGTTTTGTCTCTCTATTGGGACTCTCTTTGAGACCTAATATGTGGTCAATGTGGAGAATTTTGTATGGTTTGCTGTGATGAAAGTGTATTGTTTAATGCCTAAGTGGAATATTCTATAAGTGTCTGTTAGGTTGATCTCAGTTTTGATATTACTGAATTCCAGTGTTTCTTCATTTGGCTTTTGTCTGAATGACCTGTCTATTGATGAGAGTGAGTACTAGAGTCAACTACTATCACTGTGTTAGTGTCAATATTATGATTTTATATCTATTAATGTTCATTCACACAATTAGATGCCCTTGTGTTTGGCATGCAAATGTTTAAAATTGTAATATCCATTTGGATTTTTTTCTTAATGACTAAATAATATCCTTCATTATGACTTCTGATTAATTTTAGTTTGAAGTCTATTTTACCAGATTTTAAAATATCCACAACTGCTCGTTTAAAAGTTATAATTACATGAATTAATTTTCCATTCTTTCAAATCCTAAAGTTCTATCTGTTCTTGATGACGATGTGCTTGGAGGCAGCAGGACTATCAGTCCTGTTTCTAACTCAGTGTGTACGCTGTATGTTTTAACTGGGGGAAATTATACCAATAGTATTGGTATTAGAGTTGAGAAATATTTACCAATTTTTGTTATTTCATTTTTGATCATATTTAGATTTATTTTTGCTTAATTCTTTGTGGATAATTTATTCCTAGTGTCCTTTTGGGTGTAGTAGCCACTTCAGACTGAAATATTATCTCCAGTTTCCTCTGTTGAGTTATCTTGGTGGGACTAAATTTCTTAAAATTTGTTTTCATCATGGAATTTTTCTCTATCTTGAATTATTACTGATAGTTTTCCTGATTAAAATATTATAGGTTGGCATTTATGGTTATTCAAAACTTGGAGAATATCAGTCCAGGCTCCCTTCTGACCTTTAGAATCTCCATTATAAAGTTGTTTGCTATTCACTTGGCCTTTTTCCCTTGGAGCTTTTTATATCCTTCGTTTGTTCTATAAATTTAGAGGTTTGATTATTGTATCCTCAGTGAGTTTATTTTCTGGTCCTCTTATTTGGCGTTCAGTATGAGTCTTGTACCTTGATCCATCCTTTTCTTTACAATTGGGAAATAAATGTTTCATCTATGATGTTGTTTAAAATATTTATGTGCCTTTTACTTTTGTTTCTTCTCTCTTCTCTATACCTTTTTGTAAGTTTGTTCTTTTCATAGTGCCCCATACTTCCGAGATATATGTCTGGGTTTTGTAGTTTTTACTGAGTGATCAATTTATTCAAGTTTGTCTTAGCAATTACATGTTCTTTCTTCCACTTCATCCATTTTATTGCAGAGGCTTTCCTCTCAGCATTTTAACTTTCTGACTTTTTCATTTCAGTTTGACTTTTCTCCAGAGGCTCTCTTTCTTTACTAAATTCAGCTTTTATATCTTGAATTGTTTTCCATGATTTCAACCATTTTTCCTTCACCATCTTCATTTGGGCATTTTTTCATATCTTTCTTGAGCTCCGTGAACACATTAAAATTTCTGTTTTGAAGTCCCTGCCCTAAGCTTCAGCTATATCGCTTTTCTAAAGGAATATTGAAAATAAAGTTGCTGGCTTCTGGAAGAAACATGCTGTCTTAGATGTTCTTGTTTGTGTTTAGGGAATGGATTTAGGCATCAAGAGTAAAGACGTTTGTGGTCTTTCTTTGTGTGAATATCCAATTTTGCCTTTGTTGGTTCTGTGCTTTGGTATTTATTTAGTGTTGCACCAACATATCAAATTGTGTACCAGCTAAATGGTCATTAATTTTAAGTCTGGGGGCCACTCTGGGTTTATGGGTTTAGAGTCGTAGTCATCTCAAATTAACACAAGAGGTAGGTGTAATAGAGGAGGGAATAATTGGGAGAGATCTAAACTAGCCTTGCATATCTCTAACTGGGATTCTAGGTTAGTATAATGCCATCCTGGAGAATAGCAGCAGGAAGAAAGAAGTGGCTTAGAATCTGGAAGGGGGTGGGCTGGCTCTGGGTGTTCCTTTCTGAATTCCGTATTTAGACTCTAGGTTTACATTCCAAAGTGCCCCAGATTTGTGCAGGGGTAGGAGATGAGCAGATAGTGATTGGGAAAGATGATTTTGTCCAGAGGTTTCTAAGTAGGCTTCGGGGTCCTGGGTCCATGTGGTAAATGGGGTGTCTGAGAGTAGAGAGAATTGGGACTAGGTCTAGAATAGCGTACTAGAAGTTCTAGTTTGAACTCAAGGAATTTTTAAAATTAATTTTGTTATTTATTGACTTTAAATCCCAATTGCTGCCCACCACTTCCAGGTCCCTCCCTCACACAGTTCCTTCCCTGTCTCCTCTGAGCAAGTAGAGGTCCTCCCTGGGTATTCCTCCACCCTAGCACATCACATCTCTGCAGTGCTAGGCATGACCTCAAAGTGACATTCAAGCATCCTTGCTTGGACATTTCTTCTTGTTTAGCTTCTTTGGGTCTGTGGAATGGAGTGTGGCTATGCTCTACTTTATGGATAATATCCGCTTACAAATGAGTAGATATCATGCATGTCTTTTTGGTGCTGGGTCACCTCACTCAGGATTATATTTTCTAGTTCCATCCATTTGCCTGCAAAATTCATGATGTCCTTGTTTTTAATACCTGAAAAGTATTCCATTGTGTAGATGTACCACATTTTCTTTACCCATTCTTCAGTTGAGAGACATCTAGGTTCATTCCAGTTTCTGGCTATTATGAATAAAGCTCCTATGAACATAGTTGAACAAGTGTCCTTGTGGGATAATGGAACATCTTCTGAGTATATACCAAGGAGTTGCATAGCTGGGTCTTCAGGTAGACCTCTTTCCAATTTTCAGAGAAATGGTCAAATTGATTTCCAGAGTGGTTGTACAAGTTTTCACTCTCACCTGCAATAGAGGAGTCATCTCCTTGCACTACATCCTTGCCAGCATGTGCTGCCCTTGAGTTTTGGATCTTAGTCACTCTGATGGATGTAAGATGGAATCTCAGGGATGATTTGATTTGTGTTTCCCTGATGACTAAGGACATTGAACATTTCTTTAAGTGCTTCTTGGCCATTTGAGATTCCTCTGTTGAGAGCTCTCTGTTTAGCTCTGTACCCATTTTAAAATTGGGTTACTTGGTTTGTTATTTTCTAACTTCTTGGGATTCAGGGTGGTTGGTGACTAACAGGTGAGGAGTCAGGGAGAGGAAATGTCTCTAGAGACCTCTAACTAGGCTTCTGAGTGTAGCTTAAGTGATCTAGTGTGTCTATACTGATTATGATAACAGACATTAGGGGATGCAATAGCAGCTCTAGAATCTCCTACCTGAGGTTCTGGTTTGCACTGTGGATTCCAACTCGATGCATTCATACGCTGCCATGGTAAGTGAGTGGCTTATTTTTTTCCTTTTTAGCTTTGATGTTTTATTAAATTTCTGATTACCACAGAGCTTGCACAATGTCTTTTGTTTAAATTGATCTGTATATTGTTATAAAAACTTAAGTCAGCTTTAAGACAACCACAGACTTCACATAGTTTATGTTAATGAAACCACACTGGTTACTTTTAATATATATTCTTAGTTATATTTGTGGTTGCAATTTTGCTAAATATTTTTGTCTTTTAACATATAGTAATTACTTTCAACTTGTGCAGCACTACTTGATAATTATGTGATATTTATTATATATTTCTATGATATATATATACATATATGACACATACATATGTTGTATACATATATTTGGTATCACCAATGACATTTATATAGCCATATACAAGTGTATAGTGTAGTGTTGATGAACTTCATATGCTTTTGTTGTCTGGAAAAATGTTCATATGTCTTTCCTTGATACAAAATTCTTTTGCCTGATATAGCTTTCTTGACCCTCATATTTTATTTCCACTTTAATTAAAGTCATTCAGACTTCTACTTAAAATTCAATGATAAACCACAGGAGGACCTGAGCCATTACAAGGTCCCCTTCAATTATTGGAGGTCAGGCCTCTATCCCCGCCTTCGCAAGAATAGAATCGCCAAGGCCCTTCTATACTTAGAGAAGGGAGGAGATGTCAGGAGCAGCCCTGCATATACACTAAAGGCCTAAAATCAGCCATAGGCCTAAAGTCAGCAATAGTCCTGACATACATGCATGCTAGTACTAAGTCTTGGGTCTCTGTGGAAAAACACTGAAACAGCAGGCTATAAGCTATTGTAAACAGGCAGCTTCTGTGGAAATTTACCAGCCCAAGTAGTCATAGGTCTTATAAATAGGCAGCCTTGGAGGACAGTACCAACTTAGATAAGGACAAGTGAATCATAGGCAGAGTCAGTGACCTGTCCCCTGAACCTACACCCAGCTGATACCTTGTTCTGAAAGGTATCTGTACTCCCCCTGAACACCTATGCTCCAGTGCCATTCCCTTCCCCACATCCTGCCTTTTTGTGTTTATAACCCCTGTGTAAATAAGTAAATGTTGATGTGATTTAAGTAACTAAATAAATTTTAAAAAATTCAATGATAATCTTATGTAGTTCCTGTAGTATATGGTGAGTTGATTTTCTCTTATAAATCTCAAAAGAAATGTCTTTGACTTTTAAAAGTATAATTATAATGTGTCTCAGCATAAAAAAATTGAAAAATATCTTTTTCATTTCCTTGTATTTAGAATATTTGCACAATGTATAAGTGTGTGTGGATATTTTCCTATATGACTGCATGTGACAATGGGTATGAGAAGTCAGACTTTGGAGTATTTATGAGATAGGATGCCTTTGCTTACTATTGCTTAAGGCAGGTTAGGTGGAGCTGGAGCTTCTGAGGGGTCTCCTGTCTCTGCTTTCCATCTCACCTCAGGAGCACTTGGAATACAGATGTATGTCACTTGGTCTGGCTTTGTGTTATTCCTGAGGATCCAAAATTAGGTCCTCTACCTTAAGCAGAAGATAATTTACATGTCGAAACATCTCCCCAGTACAATGTTTAGCTTTTACAGACAATCAATTTACAAAACAAATATCACATAACATCATTATTCCATTAAGGATAAGATGATTGAAAGCTAAGAAGGGAAATTATCCTTCCTAATTTTTATAGTGATTATATAAAGAATTGTCTCTAAATGAGTGGCTTGAAGACACATGCATACATGGCCTCAGCATGTCAGTGAGCCAGGACTTTGAGCACAGCCTTGTTGAGTCCCCACCACCCCCACTAGCCTGGGTTCCAATTGGTTGTAAGTGAGGTACTGTTCAGAAAACAATGTCATGTGAAACCAGAGAATGAGTCTGCTTTGTCACCCTTTCCTATCCCTAGCATGATTGGTCTTCTGCAACCAATACATCTCAGATCCTGGCTTTGTATTGTTTGTTGCCTTAGAGCCTGCCACAGTTCTCTGCCAACTAGAAACTCACTGTTATATTCAAAGGGAAATTCAAAATATTTTGCAAATTCACCACTCATGATCTTTGAAGGACATAATGATACTGATTACAATTTTTAACATGCTTGTTACCATGACCTTTAGTCAATGTTCTTATGAACCCAATATGTTTTTGAGATTACAATTTAATTACATTTGTCTTTTCCCTTTCCTCCCTCCAAACCCTCTCTTATACCTTTCCCCTATTTCCTTCTTATTCATGGCTTCTTTTTTTCAACTAATTGTTATTGAATGTTTATAAACAGTTCAGTCTGTATAATTTTATTTGTATGTATGTTTTTAGGATTGATCCTTTGGCAGTAGACTAGCAATCAGTGTGGTTGTCCCTACGTAAAACCACCACTCCCTCTTTCTGCTCTCCTCTATTGTCTATACTTCTTTGTATAGGTTTGAAACCTTGTGGGCCTTACCTCTCTGACCACTTTGGCATGTTAATTGGTCTCATCTTTATTCAGCTCACATTTGGACAGTTATGTGAACTCAATACTTTTGTTTAAACCTAACTCTTTTTTAATTGAGAAATTGTTGGAGATTTGATACAAATTTGCATTTATACAGTGAATAATTTCTGGAAGAAATAAATACATTAAACTGCAAGTTTTCTTCCTTTTCAGGGACATGGATGGTTTCTAGATACATAAGTATTACACATACTCCTTTGCATAAAGGATGCTCAAAGAATCCAAAAAGAATATGTTCTAGTTAAGCTTTACATAGACAGGAAGATTGTTAGCAGTCACCAAGTTTAGTGACCTTCTTATTGGATTATAAATCAGAAGAAAAAAAATTGAGAAATGAACTCTTTATAAATCATGTAATACTTAACAAGTCATGCATATTGTAGCCAAAAAATTTAGCATAAATTCCCTGATCAAGCTTCTTATTAGTGAAATTGAACCTTTTATAAAAGACATTTTGTCAGAATAAAGATATGGGGGATAAACAAACTACGATGGCACACATGTATGAAGGATATCATGCTTAAACCCATTACTGTGAATGATACACTAATGAAAATGAATCAAACAAGATTATTACTCAATAACCAATATCAAATTAATATTATTATTAAGTATAAATAATTACAATCAAATATAATAAATAATACATTAGCTCATAGAACTAAGTGTCATGTGTTAGCCATTTCAAAACACATTTGTTTCCTTTCAATTTAAAATCGAACAAATTTATTTCTTTTCTTTTACACACTAGAGTTTGTTAATTTTTTGTTGACACAGAGTTGTATATCTTTCTGGAGTATTATGATAAACTCATTTATTGGTTTATAATGTGTGATGACAAAATCAGAATAATTGTCATTGTTGTTCCCATAAGAATTTACTATTTATTTGGTACAGAAAATTTCCAACTCTTCTACATATTCCAAAAACTATAAAAAATATTGTGAACTACTCTATATGGCTTTTTAAATCTGTAATTATTTGCATAGAGGCTTTCTTTCTGCATATATTGGTGAAAGTTGGATCTTTAGGAAATCTAGTAACAAATATTGACCTGACAATATTAGTTTAATGTAGTTATGTTTATATATATATATATATATATATATATTATATATATATATCATCTCAAACCTGCCATTTTTACATTTTTACCATATATAATTTTGATTGTTATATTGGGTTTTTACTTATTAGCTGTACATTATTACTTTTTTTTTTTTATTGGAAATTTTTTATTGGAAAATTTTTTTTACATTTCAGATGTTCTCTCCTTACCCCATTTCCCCCCCTCCCTCCCAGGAACTCACTATCCCTTCCCCCCTCCTCCTGCCTCCACGTTGGTGTACCCCCACCCACCCTCCCCTGTACCTCACCTCCCCACCCTCGAGTATCCCCTCCCCCACGACGTCCAGCCTTCATGGGACCAAGATTCTCTTCTCCCACTTATATATAGCTCCCTTGCATATATAGCTGGAGCCATGGGTTCCTCCCTAAGCGCTCCCAGGCTGGTGGTTTAGACCCTGGGGGCTCTGGTTGGTTGGGATTGTTGCTTTCCTCATGGTGTCGCGAATCCTCTCAACTCCTTCAGCCTTCACTCTATCTTCTCCATTGGGAACCCCATGATCAGTTTAATGGTTAGCTGTGAGCATCTGCCTCTGAGTATGTCAGACTCTTGCAGACTTCTAAGGAGACAGCTATATCAGGCTCCTGTCAGCATGTACATCCTGACATCCACATCAACCTCTACCTTTGGTGACTGCACATAGGATGGATATCCAGGTGGAATAGTCTGTAGACGGTCCCTCCTTCAGTTTCGGTCCTGTATTGTGTCTCCATATTTGCTCCCTTGAGTATTTTGTTACTCCTTCTAAGAAGGACTGAAGGCTCCCCTATTTGGTCATCATTCTTCATGAGCTTTATGTGGTCTGTGAGTTGAATCTTGGGTATTTCAGGCTTCTGGGCTAAAATCCAATAATCAGTGAGTGAATACCATGTATGTTCTTTTGTGATTGGGTTACTTCACTCAGAATAATATTTTCTAGTTCCATCCATTTATATATAACCCTGAGATTCCACTTCACACCAGTCAGAATGGCTAAAATAAAAAACTCAGGTGATAGCAGATGCTGGCAAGGATATGGAGAAAGAGGAACACTCCTCCATTGTTGGTGGGATTGCAAGATGGTGCAACCACTATGGAAAACAGTCTGGCGGTTCCTCAGAAAATTGGACATATCACTACCTGAGGACCCAGCTATACCACTCCTGGGTATATATCCAGAAGATGCTCTAACACATAACAAGGACATATGCTCCACTATGTTCATAGCAGCATTATTTATAATAGCCAGAAACTGGAAAGAACCCAGATGCCCTTCAACAGAGGAATGGATACAAAAAATGTGGTATATTTATACAATGGAATATTACTCAGCTATTAAAATCAATGAATTTGATAAATTCTTATATAAATGGATGGAACTAGAAAACATTATTACTTAAATAGTGGCTCAGGTAAATGGTGTAAATTTAGAAATGGACAATGGCAAGTGACAAAAAGCATTGTGGTACAAAGCCTGGGCAACCACTGTAAATTGAAGTAGTCTCCTGAAGAGGAGGTAATGGTCAAGCAAGAACACTGGCAGGTTCCAAGACTTTAAATGGTGAGTAGATTTGTTTCTTCCATTTTTCTCAAGCTACCCTCTTAAAAGTATTGATTTGGAGTTGATATTATCTCAAGTATCATATAGTTAATTGTCAACCAAATTTATCTCTATTGTCTTATTTTATCCACTCATTCTCTTCTAAGTTCCATTTATACCTTAGTTCTTTTATGACAGATGTATAAAATAGACAATGCAGGTGTCCTGAGCAGGTGTCCAGTGTCTGAGATGTTCATTGACCATTGAAAGACAAGAAGCGACAGATATTTAATTTGCTCAATTACACTGTAGAAAGGTTAGAACAATTCCTGGGATTTTGAATTACTTGAGCATATTCCAAAGTATTGTTCACTATTGAAGAAATGAACTGGAAAGGGAATTGCAATATGGACAGAAGTACAGGTTTCAACTGTTCGTACACTGTAAAATAAAATGGATGTAATGAAATGGGATTTATCCATACTAGAGCTCCTAAGGCATACCAAATTAGCATGTAGAAGTCAGACTTACACACATGGAAGAAGTCCTAGTAAGTTTGTCTGAGATAGCAGAGGAACAGTTGAGAAGAATCTCACCAGTAGCCAGATTCTGTGGACTGGAAGGCTTCTGTTGCTAGGCACATGATATTTTTTGTCCATGTGTGATAAAGGAGAACCCGTGAATTCCCTTTACCATGTCTAATGTCAGATGAATGTTACAAATGAGTCTACAGCAGAGCCAGAACGAGAGCTATGGAGCATCATTCCATCATGTTAGCTCTTGGAGAAGGCTGATTCCACAGGAGATAGATGGTTACTAAGTGAGTAAACATACATCCCATAATTGTTTGCCAATTGTTCAGACTTGGGGGGATGGCATTTCCCTTCACTGTTTTCTACTTTCTTCACTTTCTTTGATGGTTCTGTAGTGGTTGTTGTTCTTGTAGTTTGTCATGATAGCTGCCATTGTAGTAGACAGATATATTCATGGGGAAACCTGCAATACTATTTTATCTGGAAAATAAAATGCATGTTCTGCTCTTGCCTGGGGCAGACCCTTAGCTGGTCTGCTCCTGTGGAAACACCGGATCCTGAGACATCCTAGAGGGACCCACTACACCCAGAGCAGAGGGTAAGACACCTTGCCCACTACCCCAAGCCCCAGAGTTACAACCAGGAGCCAGGTGGGGCTTAAGAAACTAGCAGGCACCCAAATCCCGCCCCTCCAGAATATCACTTCCCTTCTGCCCGGACCCTGGTCCTTTTGCCCGGGGCGGACCCTTAGCTGGTCTGCTCCTGTGGAAACACCGGATCCTGAGACATCCTAGAGGGACCCACTGCACCCAGAGCAGAGGGTAAGACACCTTGCCCACTACCCCACGCCCCAGAGGTACAACTAGGAGTCAGGTGGGGCTTAAGGAACTAGCAGGCACCCAAAGCCCAACCCCCCCATACCACTTCCCTTCTGCCCAGACCCTGGTTCTTTTGCCTGGGGCAGACCCTTAGCTGGTCTGCTCTGGCGGAAACACCTGATCTTGAGACAACCTAGAGTACCTACTGCATCCAGAACAGAGGAGCCTGGTCCTTCTGACTGGGGCAGACCCTGAGCTGGTCTGCTCCTGTGGAAATATCTGATCCTGAGACAACCTAGAGGACCTACTGCATCCAGAGCAGAGGACACTTAGCTGGTCTGCGCCTGTGGAAACATTTGATCCTGAGACATCCTAGAAGACCTACTGCATCCAGAGCAGAGGGAGCTTAGGATCACAGGAACACAGAGACATCTGGAATCCAAGGAGATCTGACACAAGCAAGATAACTGGAAAGACAGACTCCAGTCGACTAGACACAGTGAGCACAGGTAACACTAGAGTCAACCAGATGGCGAAAGGCAAGCGCAAGAACACAAGCAACAGAAACCAAAGTTACCTGACATCATCAGAACCCAGTTTTCCCACCATAGCAAGCCCTGGATACCCCATCACACAGGAAAAACAGGACTCAGAATTAAAATCACTTCTCATGATGATGATCGAGGATTTTAAGAAGGACATAAGTAACTCCCTTAAAGAAATACAGGAGAACACAGGTAAACAGGTAGAAGCCTTAAAGAGGAAACACAAAAATCCTTTAAAGAATTGAAAGAGAACACAGGTAAACAGATAGAAGCCCTTAAAGAGGAAACACAAAAATCCTTTAAAGAATTTCAAGAAAACACAACCAAACAGGTGAAGGAATTGAACAAAACCATCCAGGATCTAAAACTGGAAATAGAAACAATAAAGAAATCTCAAAGGGGGACTACTCTGGAGATAGAAAACGTAGGAAAGAGATCAGGAGTCATAAACGCAAGCATCACCAACAGAATACAAGAGATAGAAGAGTGAATCTCATGCACAGAAGATACCATGGAAAACCTTGACACAACAGTCAAAGAAAATGCAAAATGCAAAAATCTCCTAACCCAGAACATCCAGGAAATCCAAGACGCAATGAGAAGACCAAACCTAAGGATAATAGGTTATAGATGAGAGTGAAGATTCCCAATCTAAAGGGCCAATAAATATCTTCAACAAAATTATAGAGGAAAATTTCCCCAACCTAAAGAACGAGCTACCCATAAAACATACCAGAAGCCTACAGAACACCAAACAGACTAGACCAGAAAAGAAATATCTCCCGTCCCATAATAATCAAAACACCAAATGCACAAAACAAAGAAAAAATACTAAAAGCAGTAAGGGAAAAAGGTCAAGTAACATATAAAGGCAGACCTATAAGAATTACACCAGACTTTTCACCAGAGACTATAAAAGCCAGAAGATCTTGGTCTGATAACATACAGACCCTAAGGGAACACAAATGCCAGACCAGAATGCTATACCCAGCAAAACTCTCAATCACTATAGATGGAGAAACCAAGATATTCCATGACAAAACCAAATTTGCACAATATCTTCCCACAAACCCAGCACTTCAAAGGATAATTGATGGAAAACGCCAACACAAGGAAGGAAACTACAACCTAGAAGAAACATGGAAGTAATCGTCCAACAACCTCCCAAAAAAAAGGTACCTACACAAACATAATTCCACCTCTAATAACAGAAATAACAGGAAGCAACAATCATTTTTCCTTAATATCCCTTAACATCAATGGACTCAATTCTCCAATAAAAAGACGTAGACTATCATAGACTGGATACATAAACAGGACCCAGAATTTTGTTGCATACAAGAAACGCACCTCAGTGACAAAGACAGACATTACCTCAGAGTAAAAGGCTGGAAAACAATTTTCCAAGCAAATGGTCCCAAGAAACAAGCTGGAGTAGCCATTCTAATATCAAATAAAATCGACTTTCAACCAAAAGTAATCAAAAAAGATAAGGAAGGACACTTCATACTCATCAAAGGAAAAATCTACCAAGATGAACTCTCAATTCTGAACATTTACGCTCCAAATGCAAGGGCACCTACATACATAAAAGAAACTTTACTAAAGCTCAAAGCACACATTGCACCCCACACAATAATAGTGGGGGATTTTAACACCCCACTCTCTCCAATGGACAGATCGTGGAAACAGAAACTAAACAAAGACACATTGAAATTAACAGAAGTTATGGACCAAATGGATTTAACAGATATCTATAGAACATTACATCCTAAAGCAAAAGAATATACCTTTTTCTCAGCACCTCATGGTACCTGCTCCAAATAGACCATATAATTGGTCACAAAACAGTCCTCAACAGATACAAAAAGATTGAAATAATCCCCTGCATCCTATCAGATCACCACGGACTAAGGCTGGTCTTTAATAATAACAAAACCAAGGGAAAACCCACATCCATGTGGAAACTGAACAATGCTCTACTCAATGATGACTTTGTCAAGGAAGAAATAAAGAAAGAAATTAAAGACTTTCTAGAATTTAATGAAAATGGGGAAACATCATACCAGAACTTGTGGGACTCCATGAAAACAGTGCTAAGAGGAGTGCTAAGTAGCTCTAATTGCCTACAAAAAGAAATTGGAGAGAGCACACATTAACAACTTGACAGCACACCTGAAAGCTCTAGAACAAAAAGAAGCAAATACACCCAAGAGGAGTAGGCGTCAGGAAATAATCAAACTCAGGGCTGAAATCAACCGAATATAAACAGAAAACTATACAAAATATCAACAAAACCAGGAGTTGGTTCTTTGAGAAAATCAACAAGATAGATAAACCCTTAGCCAGATTAACCAGAGGGTACAGAGACAGTATCCAAATTAATAAAATCAGATCTGAAAGGGGAGACATAACAACAGAAACTGAGGAAATTCAAAAAATCATCAGATCCTACTACAAAGGCCTATACTCAACAAAACTGGAAAATCTGGATGAAATGGATAATTTTCTAGACAGATACCAGGTACCAAAGTTAAATGAGGAGCAAATAAACCATCTAAACAGTCCCATAACCCCTAAAGAAATAGCAGCAGTCATTAAAAGTCTCCCCACCAAAAAAGCCCAGGACCAGATGGTTTTAGTGGAGAATTCTATCAGATCTTCAAGGAAGACCTAATACCAATTCTCTTCAAACTATTCCACAAAATAGAAACAGAAGGAACACTACCCAATTCGTTCTATGAAGCTACAATCACACTCATACCTAAACCTCACAAAGACCCAACAAAGAAAGAGAACTTCAGACCAATCTCTCTTATGAATATCGATGCAAAAATACTCAATAAAATTCTAGCAAACCGAATCCAAGAACACATCAAAACAATCATCCATCATGATCGAGTGGGCTTTACCCAGGAATTCAGGGATGGTTCAATATTCGGAAATCCATCAATGTAATCCACTATATAAACAAACTCAAAGAAAAAAACCACATGATCATCTCACTAGATGCTGAGAAAGCATTTGACAAAATTCAACATCCCTTCATGGTAAAAGTCTTGGAAAGATCACGAATTCAAGGCCCATACCTAAACATAGTAAAAGCAATATACAGCAAACCAATAGCCAACATCAAACTAAATGGAGAGAAACTTGAAGCATTCCCACTAAGATCAGGGACTAGACAAGGTTGCCCACTCTCTCCCTACCTATTCAATATAGTACTGTAAGTCCCAGCCAGAGCAATTAGACAACAAAAAGAAGTCAAAGGAATACAAATAGGAAAGGAAGAAGTCAAAATATCACTATTTGCAGATGATATGATAGTATACTTAAGTGACCCCAAAAACTCCACCAGAGAACTCCTAAACCTGATAAACAACTTCAGCAAGGTGGCAGGTTATAAAATCAACTCGAACAAATCAGTAGCCTTCCTCTATGTGAAAGATAAACAGGCTGAATGTGGGAAAAAAACGGCCTCCAGGCAGCCTCCACCTCGCAGGCCCCGGCCACTGCCGATGCCCACCGGTTTTTTCCCACATAATTTATGGTGTATATATGTGTGTGTGTGTGTCTGTGTGTGTGTGTGTGTGTGTGTTTATATGTGTGTGTATTTGTATATAATATATACATATGCATATGCACATATATATATACATATATGAAGAGAGAGATATCTTGCTTCCTCCTTCCCTCCTTCTCTCCATACATGCCCCATCTCTCTCCTCCCTATACAAATATAGATAAATATTCACACATACACAGTGACACATACAGTCTCACACATAAACACAAAAACACTAACAAACAGTCAGAACAAAACAGAAAATACCAAAGTATTAAAAGTAAAATATAAAATCAATGTATATAGCTCCAGATTACCAATACTTTAGGATGAACTCTGTCCTACACACAGAAGTACATGTTTTATGAACACAATCCACATGACCCTAGGCATTCATACCTACAACACATGTCTACACTAAAAATCCAATGAGAATTATATTTATCTTGAATGAATCCCCTGCCACCTCTGTCAATGACAAGCCATGGAAACAAATAAGCATCTAACCTCTACTTAGTAAGTCAGAATTTGTTTTAGCTTTACAACTTAAATCATTATGACAGAAAATCAATAATGAAAACTTAAAAAAAACAAATAGAAAAAAACAGACAACACAAATTTTAGATGATGGTTTTATTTGTTGTTGGGGAAAGCTGTTAGTTGATGGCATTGAGAAACAACATGAAAAGGGGAAATAATTTTAAAAATTGGGAGTATGTGAGAAACATATTTCCACACGAACAATACAACTTTAATTAAACTGAACAGAAAACTCAAGCATAGTTCAGATACCTCGAACTAAAATCAAATCCATTTTAGCCCATATTCTATAATTTTCTCCTACTGTATTTGATCACAGTTTTACTATACCCTGGTCTGACATTCTGTGTTTCTTTTAATCACAGGTGCTCTGAAAAACTCTGAAAGAATGCACACCCGTAAAGCATGAAAAACAGACAACTTGAGGACACAAACTACAGGGACTTCTGCTCTCTCACAGAAGGACATGGTGGCTCTGGGTGAGACCCTATTGCATGTGAAGGTCACTCGTCTACAGCTTTGGGTGTGAATACTTTTCCTTTCTATATAGCTAAAAGATAGATGTGCTCAGTGTAACAGCCCCCCTTTCAAGAATTGGTGATACCCTTGAGGTTCACTCTTTACAGCCTGGCTGTCCTATTCTATGCACTTTGAAGGCCAGAGATATTATATCCATGAAGCTCCCCTCCAAATACTTGATATCTAGATAATTCTCATTATTCACCTAAACTGGCCAAGGTCATGTCCTTGACTAACATCCTTTTGTCCAGAATGACTACTATTACTATGACTGTGTGTGGAAACCCCGATTCCATGTTGTTCTAAGCACCTGTTTTGGAGCTCTTCAAGACATATTAAGACATAAATGGCCCTACTTATGACATCATGCCCAGGAGTCCTTCTTCCTCATTTGAACATGTAGTTTACAAGTGGACATCAAGGACACATTCACTCTCAATGAGATGTGGATTAAGAGAAGAGGAAATAGAATGGCAAATGAAAGTTGAAGTGAAATACACTGAGACAAAAGTTATGAGAGACAGTGGTTAATAAAAAGATTATTAAATATTTTTGATATTAGATTAAAATGATTTGATGATATGGGAATGTTATCGCATATCAGAATTGACTTTTTACAGTTTTCAATGGAATGAGTGTCTATTACGTTCAAGTAGTTTCTGACATAGTTTTAGACCTGGGATCTTGGCTAAACAAAATCTGGTGTAAGTAGAAAGAAATTTATATACATACATACATACATACGTACATACGTACGTACATGCGTGCGTGCGTGCGTGCGTGCGTATGTGCGTGCGTGTGTGTGTGTGTGTGTGTGTGTGTGTGTGTGTGTGTATCAGGTCTTAGTTTTCCAATTGGAAGAGAAAACTCATGAAATATCATAGGCAAGATGTTGTCATAGACCTGTAGACAAGGATATCCAGGTTATTTAGGATAAGCCACTGTTGGAAGAGATTTTGTTCAAAATAAAAGTTGTGGACTCAGCATTTCCTTTTCAGACTCACTGGGTAACTTAACATATACTATAGTACATAAGGTGGGTCATAATTTGGGTATGGGTTATAATGATAAGAATTAAAATTTGAGAGAAAAACTACATATTGGTCCCAGGGGTGGGGGAAACTTTATCCAGTATATTTGGCTGCTACAGTTATGCTTGGTCATGAAACAACATTTCCAGAAAGACATGTTTGTACAACCTAACAGCTACAGAAAGACTAGTAACATTAAAGATCTATGGGAACAGTTTGATTGTGGAAGGAGAGCAGTGTCATAGTGGATGCTGTGAATTCTGTGAAAGTGACTCCTGTCCTGAGGTCTGCCTTCTGACACCAGATGCTCCTTTGTCATATCATGAGTCTTTTTCCATACCAGGGTCATGGGGTTTTATTACTTTAGCTCTGTAGTTTAACTCAAATTTGGGATTGTACTACCTCCAGCAGGTTTTTGTTGTTATTGTTGTTTAGAATTATTTTTTACTATATTTGGTATTCTGCAATTCCATATAAAATTTAAAATTGTTCTTTTCAATTTGTATATATGTATGTATATAGTTACATGAAAATTTTGATGGGGATTGCATCAGATTTGTAGATTGTTCTTGGTTGGTTAATGTGTCAACCCATGAATACGGGAGGTTTTTCCATATTCTTGTATCTTCTTCAAATTATTTTTCACTGACTTAAAAAATGTGTTTATATAAGCCTATTAGTTCCTTAGTTTAGCTTATCAATGTGTGTGTGTATGTGTGTGTGTGTATTCTGTGAAAGTAACATATATATGTTTATATGTGTATTAGGTTATTATAAGTGGTATTGTTTCCTTGATTTCTTTCTTGATGTGTTTGTCATTTATATATAGGAAGATGATCAAACTTTGAATATGAATTTTGTTTTCAGTTATTTTGCTTAATACATTAATAAGCTATAATAGTTTTCAGTGGAGATATTAGTGACATTTCATACATTTCATCTGCAAATAAGGAGATTTTGTGTTCTTACTTTACCATTAGTATCCCTCTATCTCCTACACTCACTTTTCCTTTTGTTCAAGCTAAACCTTCAAGCATTGTATTTAAGCTTTCCTTGTACATAATTTTCATGGACGTGCACCAATGACGATGTTGGGTGTTGAATTTGTTGCATATAATCTTTATTCTATTGAGATATGTCTACTCTATCCCTACTTTATGTAGGACTTTAATCATGGGTAAATCTTGGATTTTGTCCAAGGCCTCTTTTGTCTCTAATGAAATGATCAGGTTATTTCTGTAATTTATTTATGTTTTAGTGGTAATAATAGTGATGGTGGTGGTGGTGGTGGTGGTAGTGTGTGTGCATACATATGTTGAACTGTCACTGTGTCTTTATGGTGGTGTTGACTCAATCATGTTGGATAATATTTTGATATGTTCTTATATTTGGTATCAAGTTTGATTGGAAATTATTTATATATATATCATTTATAATATATATTATAGTATATATTATATTATTATATATTAATATATATTAATTATTATATATTAATATAATATATTAATATATAATATAATATAATATATATTAATATAATATATTAATATATATTATATATATATATCATCTCTTGTAGGCCAAAAGCCCAATCTTTTATTTATATATCAATAATTCAGTCATTACCCCAAGTTCCCCTTTGATTATCCCATGACCAAAGTCCCTTGATTCTCAGAAAAGACAGCCAAACACATTTTTTAATATTGCGAATGAATTCAGAGAAATACCTGCCTTTGTGGTTATATTTATATGTTTTCTAAACATCAATGCTTCAGAGAAACATTGTTTCAAGTGTCTGATTTAGCAAAACAGACATATAACCTGTTTGCCCCAGCCAAACATCATTCTCCAAAGAACCCAGAAATTTCCACTTCAGCCTCTCTTCCCTAGAGCCCCCCATCTCCACTCTCCCCAAGATCCACTTGTCCTTCCTTTCCCTTTAGAAAAGGGCAGGCTTTCCAGGGAAATCAGTGGAAAATGGCAAAACAAGATGCAATGAGAATAGACACAGATCCTCATATCAAGGCTGAACTAAGCAACCCAGTAGGAGGAAAAGGGTCTCGATAGCAGGCAATAGAGTGAGAGACACCCCCCCAGTCCTACTGTTAGGAGTCCCAAGAATACCCCCAAGCTAAACAATCAGCATATATGCAGAGTACCTAGTGAAGACCCATACAGGTTCTGTAATTGTCTCTGCTAGCCCTGCTCAACTGATTCTGTGTACTGCAAACAGCCAATTCTTAATTTCATTAGTCCAAAGAGTTGTTTCCTTTCACATAAAGAAGTTTCTCAGTTTCATGATGTCTAATTTATTAATTGTAGATCTTAGGGCCTGTACTGTGTTCTTTTCAGAAAGTCTTTTGTTGTGCCAATGTATTCAATGCTACTATCCACTTTCTGTTCGATCAGGTTGAGTTTATCTGGGCTTAGGATGAATGTCTTTAATGCACTAGGAGTTGAGTGTTGTACAGAGTTACAAGTGTGGATCTATTTGCATTCTTCTACAAGCAGCCATCCAGTTTAACCAGCACCACTTGTTTTTTTCATATCTGTATTTCTGGCTTCTTTATTAAAAAATTAGGTGCCATTTGTGTGTAGAATTATGTCTGGGTCTTCAATTTAACTCCATTGATCTATGCTGCTTTTATTAATAGAGATCTGTAGTATAATTTGAGACCTGGCATGGTGATAACTCTGGGAGGTTTGCTTGCTTGCTTGCTTGTTTTGTTACTGTTCTTTGGGGATTTTGTCTTGTTTGTCTTGTTTGCTGTTTTATATACTGTATGGTTTTAGCTATCCTAGATTTTTTTTTTGCATTTCTATATGGAATAAAAATGTGTCTTTTCAAGTTATATGAAGAATTTTGTTTCAATTTTGATGGGGATTTCATTGAATTAGTAGATTCCCTAGGTAGGATGGCCATTTTCATGATATTGATTCTCCTGATCCATGAGCATTGGAGATCTATCTATATTCTGGTATCTACTTCAAATCAATTTCTTTCCATCATACAAGTCTTTCACTTGATTAATTAGAGTTAGGCCAAGCTTTTTCTTTTTTTCTTTTTGCCATTGTGAAAGCAATTATATCGCTGTTTTCCCCCTCTATCAGTTTATCACTTGTCTATAGGAAATCTACTGTGTTTTGTGTATTTCTTTTGTATCCTGTAAGTTTGCTTAAAGTGTCTGTCAGCTATAGAAGCTTTCCTTTGTAAGTTTTAGAGTTACTTATATACTATAATATCATTGGCCAATAAAGACACTTTGACTTCCTCCCTTCCTCTTTGTATCCCCTTGATCTCCTTCAGCTGTCCTATTTCTTTAGCTAAGACTTCAAGTACTATATTGATTAGGTGTGGAGAGAGTGGACAAAGTTTTCCTGTCCCTTATTTTAGCTGAATGGCCTTGATTTTTTTCTGCAATTAAGATGTTGGCTATGCTTCTATACTTAGAGAAGGGAGGAGATATCAGGGGCAGCCCTGCTTATACACTGAAGGCCTAAAATCAGCCATAGGCCTAAAATCAGCAATAGGCCTGACATACATACATGCTAACACAAAGTCTTGGGTCTCTGTGGAAAAACACTGAAACAGATGGCTATAAGCTATTGTAAACAGGCAGCTTTTGTGGAAATTTACCAACCTAAGTAGTCATAGATCTTGTAAATAAGTAGCCTCAGTGGATAGTACCAACTTAGATAAGGACAAGAGTCATAGTGACCTATCCCCTCAAACTTCACCCAGCCAGTACCTTGTTCTGAAAGATATCTGTACTCTCCCTGAACACCTACGCTCCAGTGTCATCCCCTTCCCCATGTCCTGCCTTTTTGTAACCTCTGTGCGAATAAGTAAAAATTACAATTTGATTAAAATAAAATAAATAAATAAATAAATAAATAAAACATTTACATTTGTGCGAAGAAAAAACAGCAACAACAACAACAAAAAGATGTTAGCTATGAGCTTGATATAAACTGCATTTACTGCATTGTGGTATCTCTAATATCTCTGATATTTTTATCATAAAAGGTTTATCATAAAGCGATTTTGTCAAAGGCCTTTTCTGCATCTAATAAAATGATCATGTGGCCTTTTTCTGATTATTTATGCATTGGAAAATATTTATTTGATATATATGTGTTAAAACATGCCAGCATATCTTCAAGGAGCCTAACTTGATCATTGTGGATGACCTTTTTGATGTGTTCTTAAATTTGGTTTGCAAGTATTGTATTGAAAAGTTTTAAATCTATGTTCATATTGGAAACTATTCATAGATTTGTTTTCTTTGTTGGGTTTTAATGTGGTTGACTTATCAGGTTAATTTGGGCCTTGTAGAAAGTGTTGGGAATTTTCCTTCTGTTTCTATTTAGTGAAATAATTTTAGGAGTATTGGCACTGAGTCTTCTTTGAAAATCTTGTAGAATTCCATATTAAAACCATCTGGCCCTGGGCTTTTATTATGGGGATGGGGGACTTTAAATTATTGCTTCTATTTCACTGGAAGTTATTGGTCTCTTTAAATTACTTTTCTCATCTTGATTTAAATTTAGTAAGTGGTATATATCAAAAAATTATTCATTAAATTTAGATTTTTAAAGTATGTCCTTATGATTCTCTAGATTTCTTTAGTGACTTTCACTATGCACCCTTTTCATCTCTAATTCTGTTAATTTGGATCTTCTCCCTGTGACTTTTAGTTAATTTGGCTAAGAGTTTGTCAATCTTATTGATTTTCTAAAAGAAATAATGCTGTATTTCATTGATTCTTGGTACTGTTTTTGTTTTGGTTTGTTTTTATTGTATTGACTTTAGCCCTGCTTATTTCTTGCCATCTATTTGTTTTATATACTTCCTTTTGTTTTAGACCATTCAGATTATGTAAGGACTTAACACTATGAACTTGCCCTCACTGTGTCCCATAAGTTTGTGTATGTTGTATATTCATTATCATTCAATCCTGATAGATTTTTTCTTTCTTTCTCATTTTTTCTCTTGACCCCTTTCATTCTGAAATGAGTTCCTCTGTGTCAATGAGTTTGTAAGCTTTCTGTTGTTGATGTCCAGTTTTAATCCATGGTAACCAGATAGGATACAAGGTCCTTGAACATATTCATAATAGTAATTTTGAAGTCCCTGTACTTTAGCTATGTTGCAATTCAACCCTACTATAGCAGGATTGCTTGGCTCCGGTAGAACCCTGTCATCCTGGATGTTATTGTGGTTTTATGCTGTTATCTAGACATCTAAGTTTTAGCTGATTGTACTTCTAGCTTTGTAAGATAGATGTTCTGTTCTTTGGTTCCTATAGTCCTCTCTGGACCTTAGAAGAGTGTGGTAGGTGTGGGATGCTTAGTATGGAGTGCTTCTGTGTCCTTACCATGTATGATCACTGAAGGTTCTGAGGAGAAATTGTTCCTAGGTTTTGGGATCTAACAGGAATTGTTTCTAGGTATTGGGATCTAACAGAAAGAAATGGGTATAGGCTATAAAGGAGGAAGACTGAGAATATCTACAACATGAAGGAAAGCTAGGTCTGCCAGGAAGATGTGATGTATCCCTGTGAATTGGAGGCAGAATCCCTTGCCAGGGATCTACTACAGAGATAAGGATGAGACTGGTGATTGGAGATGGAGAACATGAAGGGGAATAACTATTACCTACCTGATTCCTGATACCTAAACAGAATGGTCAGACATTGTGATCCCAGGTAGAGAGTGCTCTGAGTATTAATACTTGAGACAAACTAATGGAATGAGGGAGAAAGGCTCCAGGAGCAGATATGGATAGTCACCTTGGGAAAGGGCAGAGAGGAAAGAGAGGCTTTTGAGGTTGACATCAAGCTTTAATCCATGGCCATCAGATAAAACACAAATTGTGATTTCAATTCTTGCTGAGGCACAATAATCACAGACCCACTCTTGCAAAAAATCGTATCTACCCTGTCTTTGCTGGATACATTCCTACGAGAACCTTCAAAAACACTCCCAATCCAACTTTCATAACCTCTTCATTTTTTCCAGTAGTAGTAATTAGAGTGTGCATGGCATGTGGGTCATGGTGCGAATTCTCCAGTCTTATAATCATTTGCAGAAACCAGTACAGCTTAAAAGACTTAATCCTATAGGCCTATCTAGGTGTGAAACTCAGGTCATTGGTGTAGCAAAAAGTACTTTTACAAATTAAGCCATCTCCTTGTCCTTTTGTTTGTTTGTTTGTTTGTTTGTTTGTTTTTTATTGGAAATTTTTTATTGGAAATTTTTTATTGGAAATTTTTTTTTACATTTCAGATGTTCTCTCCTTACCCCATTTCCCCCCTCACTCCCAGGAACTCACTATCCCTTCCCCCCTCCTCCTGCCTCCACGTTGGTGTACCCCCACCCACCCTCCCCCGTACCTCACCTCCCCACCCTCGAGTATCTCCCCCCCACGGCGTCCAGCCTTCATGGGACCAAGGATCTCTTCTCCCACTTATATATAGCTCCCTTGCATATATAGCTGGAGCCATGGGTCCCTCCCTAAGCGCTCCCAGGCTGGTGGTTTAGACCCTGGGGGCTCTGGTTGGTTGGGATTGTTGCTTTCCTCATGGTGTTGCAAATCCTCTCAACTCCTTCAGCCTTCACTCTATCTTCTCCATTGGGAACCCCATGATCAGTTTAATGGTTAGCTGTGAGCATCTGCCTCTGAGTATGTCAGACTCTTGCAGACCTCTAAGGAGACAGCTATATCAGGCTCCTGTCAGCATGTACATCCTGACATCCACATCAACCTCTACCTTTGGTGACTGCACATAGGATGGATATCCAGGTGGAATGGTCTGTAGACGGTCAAAGTTCAAGTCCAGGTGGATAAAGGACCTTCACATAAAACCAGACACACTGAAACTAATAGAAGAGAAAGTGGGGAAGACCCTCGAATACCTAGGCACAGGGGGAAAGTTCCTGAACAGAACACCAATGGCCTACGCTCTAAGATCAAGAATTGACAAATGGGACCTCATAAAATTGCAAAGTTTCTGTAAGGCAAAGGACACTGTCAATAGGACAAAACGGCAACCAACAGATTGGGAAAAGATCTTTACCAATCCCACATCCGATAGAGGACTAATATCCAATATATACAAAGAACTCTTTGTCCTTTAAAAAAAAAAAAAAAAACAACTCAGTGATTTCAGTTTGGCGAGTTGATGTATTTTATTGAGGTTATTCACAGGAATATGGGTTAGGGGTATTTCTCAGGCTAGTAGGAAAGAGATCAAACAAGCTAGATGATCAAAAGTCCAGCCCAGCACAGGTGACAGCTCAGGAAATCTAGAAACCTGCAGCACACTGCACAACAGACAGGTGGTCACCAGGCTGGAGGATGACCTCTCAGGGCAAGATCGTTGGCTTGCACCATATCCAGGCAGCTCAGTCTTTTTCCAATCCTTCCAGTAAGTTCAGCTAACCTCTAGCTCATCTAAGCAGATCAGCTGGTTTGAGACTATCTCTCAGCAATCCTTATACTTTCACATGCTCCTGAAGGAAAGTCCTAGTGAATTTGGTTAGTATACCTGATTTCCTGAAGCTTTTGTTAAGCTTCCTGAGCTTAATAAACTGCACTGATGAATGGAATATTTTACCTCCCCTTAGAATATCTTGTGGATTCACCTCCTTTTCAACATTCTGTGCCTGCCTCTTAGAACATTCTGTTGATTCACATTCCTTTCAACATCCTATACCTTATAGAGCAACACATAATGATCTCAGAAAAAAATTACTATATAATAGCCCCTCTTGCACCCCTGCCGGAATGCTGGGTGGCCTGAATCTATGCAGATGTTGTTTAGGTACCCACAGTTGCTATGAGTTCATGATTTCAACAGATACATTTTATGAGAAGAAAATGTACACTTTAGATTTGATGTTATTTTGCCTTTCTGTGATATTCCCCTAAGCCATTTTGGGAAAAACATACATAAGTCATTTATTCTAAGTAGTTTGGTCACTAATTACTCTCTGAATTAATCAACAATCATTTCAAAAGTTTTTTCTCTAAAAATTGTTGAAAGCAGTATTACTCTATGGAAAAAATATATTTTGAAAACAGCTTGACATGATAAGTTAATGAAACAACATTAGTAATTTTTCGCCTAGAGAATGAACCCTCCAACCATGGGCCTTTAAACAGGTTTATAGTACCAGACATGAGTTCCCTGTCCTGGAGTTGGACTCAAATCCAGTTAGAAAATACTCATTTCTTCCCCCTCAAGAGTCACGATGTTCTTTCATCAGTGAGAACATGTTACCTGGAAGGTCAGAATTACAGTATATTGTGTCAACATCTAGGTAAGATCTTTGGTGTCTTTTCTCCCCCGGGAGCACACATACTACATTCTAGCACATTGAGATCTCGAGAGCATGGAGGAAGCATGCCGTTCTTTCTGTTCCATGTAAATTTCATCATGTTCTGCAACCAAAGTTTGTGGTATTTTCTATTTTATGGAGAATACTTATGGAATTATGGGTGCGACTTTTATTAGCAGGAGAATTCTGACTACTGCTTCAAACCCATTTCTTGTTAAAGATCTCATTAAATTGTTTTGTCTTGGTTTGATTTTGGTGGTTATATATGTCCAGAAATCCATCTATTTCTTTAGATTATTTATTTTAATTGGAATATATTGTATGTATGTGATACTTGATAATTTCATGATTTCACTTGATAATCTGTCTTAAGGGCCTCCTTCTCATCTACAAATTTATCAGGAGGGGACTTCTCTTTCTTTTTGGTTACTGTGTACAAGAGTTTTATTTAGTTGATCCATCCTTGCAAAGAACCAAGCCTTGTTTTTATTTTTTTATTGCTTGATTTGTCTTTTTGTTTGTTTGTTCTTGGTGGTGTTTGTTGGTTTCATTATTGTTTTGTTGTTATTGTTTTTGTTTGGCTGGTTTGTTGTTGTTGTGGTGGTGGTGGTGGTGGTAGTAGTGATGGTTTCCACTTCATTGACTTCTGTCAAGGCTTAATGGGTTCTTTCTATCTCTGAATTTAGATTTTGAGGTTTTGTGGGTTGTTTTTTTTTTTTTTTTTTTTTTTTTAGAAATTAAGGCATATTATTATTATTTATCTCATATCTGCCTGTTTTCTTTTTGCTTGGTGATTTACTTACATTTCAAATGTTATCTCCTTTCCTGGTTCTCCCTCTTCAACCTCCTATCCTATCCCCTTCCCCTGCTTCTATGAAGAACCTCCCCCACCCATTCACTCACTCCAGCCTCACTGCCTTAGCATTCCCCTACACTAGATCAAGCCTTCACAGGACCAAGATCCTCTTACCCCATTGATGCCAGATAAGGCAATCCTCTGCTACATGTGCATCTGGAGCCATGGTTCCTCCATGTGTACTCTTTGGTTGGTGGTTTAGTTCTTGGGAGATCTGGAGGGTCTGGTTGGTTGCTATTGTTGTTCTTCCTATGGGGTTGCAAACCCCATCAGCTGCTTCAGTCCTTCCCTTAACTCCTCCATTGGGGTCCCCAGGCTCAATCAGAGGGTTGGCTGTGAGCATCTGCATCTGTATTGGTCAGGTTCTGGCAGAACCTCTCATGGTTCCACCATACCAGGCTCCTGACAGCAAGCACTTCTTAGCATCAGCAATAGTGTCTTGGTTTGGTGTCTACAGATGAGATGGATCTATAGGTGGGGCAGTCTCTGGATGGTCTTTCCTTCAGCCTCTGCTCCACTCTTTGTTCCTGCATTTCCTTTGAGGAATGGATGTTGCCTGTTTTCTTAATGCATACCATTACAGCTTCTCATGTAGATGATTTACAATATATACTATCAAGTTTGGAGTATTGTTTATCCCTTTTATTCTTGATGTCTCCAATAATAATCCTATTCGCTGTTCAATAGACGTCTTCTAGATTAGTATGGATTCGCAGTTTACTCTTCTCCTGAACATATCTCCACTGCTTAGTAAGTTCATTTATAGACTTTGCTTCTTGCAAGACAAGCATTTGCATACATTATCTTCATTGTTTTCTTACATGAAGTTTCTCTGCTGGGAATTCTGATTGACATTCATATCCAGACTCCAAGGGAAAAGTATTTATTGGAGCATTTGCTTCATTGATGTTTAGTTTCTTGAGTTCTTTCCATAATCTAAATGATATTCTTCTGTAAACAGTATAACTCACAATGTACTTCTTCAGTTCATAGACATTTGGTTGTTACTTTATAATGAAAAAACTTTTTATTATGATGGAGTCTTATACATCCACTATTGGCCTTATTTTCTGAATAATCAGTCTAATTTACAATGTTCTTATCTGTGTCTATGTCTTAAAGGTGACTCCACACTTTTTTTTCCATTAGTTTCAGAGTTCTAGAAACTCCAGAAAAATCTTTGGTCCATTTAAAGTGTTGATTTTTTTGTTTGGTTTTTGTTTCTTATGTTTAAGTACAGCATGAGACATAAAGATCATTTTTCCCATCATATATAAATATATCCTTTGTTGTCAGCATTATGTGTTACAGATTTTGGCTTTCCTCTAATGTTATAAATTGGGCATCTGTTTCAAAAATCAATTGGCTGTAGTTATGGAAACACACCTTTGAATCTTCTGTGCTGTCAATATACATTTCTGTTTTTCACTCAGCTACCAGAAGTTTTGGTTACCTTGGCTCTGTGATAGAGCTTTAAATCAGACACAGTGACACTTTAAGCAATGTTGGTTTTTTGGGGACTGCATTAGCTACTCAGGCTCTACTGTACTTTCATTTTAATGGAATTAATAAAATATCCATTTTAATATATTTTTTAATTTTGCCGCCTCTGTAAAGAGTTTCATTAGAATAGAAGTACATTGAATTTGTATAAGGTTTTTAGTTGGGTGGTTATTCACTTTATCATTTACTTCAATCTGTGATCATGGGAGGTTGAGAAAAATAAAAGTCCTCATATGTTTTCCTCATTGTTTTCTTCATTAATAAATTTGTTCATTGTAGAGCTTTTTCACTTCTGTTTAGTTATTCTATGCTGCCATTTTTAAAGCTATTTTGAATGAAATTATTTGCCTGGTTTCTTTGTTAGTATGATTGACATTTATAAAGAAAGAGTCTGGTTCCAGGCACATTGGAAGACATTTCTGTCATGTTCTTCTCGCCATTTTCTGTGCTCTTTCTGTTTGATCTTTTGAAGTTATATACTATGTGATTGGATCATGATATTTTAGAATTCATGGGTGATTTTTTTCCTATACTTTATGTGAACTTTTTTTTGGGCCCAAAGTGTTCCTCTGCAAAACCACCCTTTAGGTTTTGAGAAAGGTCTCACATTGAACCTTATGCTTACATTTCTACTAAAGTTGCTGGCAAGAAACTCACTTTGAAGAACTAATGTTAAATATACATCTATTAGAGACACATTAAAGACACATCTATCATTAAAAACACTTTTTGTTCTGGCTCTGGAAATCTGAACTCAGGTGTTGCTTGTATTGTTGTATTGATGTTTGTAAGCACTTCATCTATTATGCCTTTCCACAGCTCAAACTTGGGGAGGGGTATTGCTTTTTTTTAAATTATTTATACAATATATTTTGGTAACATAATTTTCTTTACACAAACTACTTTCAAATTTCCTAATACATATGTAAATCCTTCCTGTAAAGATCCCATATTGTCCCCTGGTTCTATACCAGATACCTAACCTCTTTGTGTATTCCAAATAAAACACATCTAAACCATAAAAACTAACATCCGTATTTGAAAGAAATGTGCAGTGATTGTCCTTCTTGGTCTGGCTTGCCTTCTTCAGGGTAATTGTTTTTATCTCTATACATTTACTGAAAAATTTGATTTTTTTAACAAATGAATACTATGCCCTGGTATAAAAATACCACTTTTTGTTATCTTTTCATCTATTGATCATTTTTTACCATTGCCCTGGATAATATGAATAAAGTAGCAAAAACAAGGATGACCAAGTATCTCTATAGTAAGGTGTAGAGTTGTTTTGCTCAGTATTTGTACAGATAGACCTTGTGGTAAATCTATTTTACCTTTTCAAGTAATCTCCATGTTGATTTCCATAAAACTACACTAGTTTGCACTCCTATAAGCAATTAATAACTATTCCATATTATCTACATCCTAGCCAGCATATCATGTCTGCTTTCATTAATGTTGCCCATTGCACTTGAAATAAAATGAAATCTTAAAGTAATTTTAATTAATTTGC
This sequence comes from Mastomys natalensis, assembly GCA_021653895.1. NCBI lineage: Eukaryota > Metazoa > Chordata > Mammalia > Rodentia > Muridae > Mastomys > Mastomys natalensis. The sequence continues at coordinate 58,173 of JAJTUV010002137.1, read as the reverse complement.
TAATTAATGGTGGTTATATCTGGAAAGTTGGTACGTGTTAATGGTCTTCCTTGACTTTTTTTCATCTTATTTCCACATCTGTACTATCACCCTCTTTTGACTTTCAAACCTTTTATGGAATACATCATAACAACTTCCTTGAAAACAGTCAATATTTGACCTGATGTTTTCCACTTTCTTAATTTTCTATAATGTTCATTTTAAGCTAACATGAACTGACTACATTAAATAGGATAAATTTGTTGTCTGGCAGATTAAAAGACCAGAATCTCAGTAACATAATGTCCCCAGAGCTAAACTTTCTCCTATGTTGCTAAGGAATGATTAATTACAAGATGCTTCTTCAGCCTGGTGGTTCCTTGAGAAGTAGACATTATGCTACTTGTTAACTACAATTATAGGTGTTCAAATTTTACTCCATTTAGATGAACTGTGACTTATATCATGAAATATTGTTATAGAGAAAAAGATACTCTGAGAGTAAAAGCCAAACATAATAAACTGCCAATTGTAACATTTTCCATTCAGTACTTGATGGTCACATAGGCTCTTTTAAATTGCTGGCAACTAAGAACAGAGAAGCAACAGACATGAATTAGCAAGTAACTCTTTAATAGCATACAGAGTCATTTGGGTATGTGCATCTGAGTTGTATAGCTTCATATTGCAGTTGATTGATATTTTTGGAGCTTTTTAAGAAGACTCTACACTGACTTACCTCATGGGATAGCAATTTATACCCTCTTACTTAAAATGCTATTGCTAGGATAAAACCATGACCAAAGGCAACTTGATAAGAAAAAAAAACTACTTCTGCTTACAGACTCACCTCAGGTCCATCTTGGAAAGAAGTGAGGAAAGGAACTGAAGCAGGGTAAGAAGCTGGAGGCAAAAACTGAAGCAGAAGCCATTTCCTTATTTATCACTGTCTATCATCTAAGGAAGTCAGGACAGGAACTCAAACAAGGCAGGAACCTGGAGACAGGAATTGAGACAGGGGCTATGGAAGGATGTTGCATACTGGCTTGCTCAGCCTGTTTTCATTAGATCAATATCCCAGAAGTGACATCAACAATTGGCAGGAAACTCCCCCATCAATTATTAAATGAGCCAATGGTCTACAGAAATGTCTATAGTCTATTCTTAAGGGGATGTTCTCTCAGTCGAGGTTTCCTGTGCCCAGATGGACTGTACCTTGTGTCAGGTTAAGAACAGCACTACTATTAGCTTTAAATACTCAGCATAACTAGGAAACATCACACTCAAAATTATGATCTTAGGTCTCTGAGTTCTCTACCGTTTCCAGACCTGACAGTACCAAAGTTGGTCCCTAGTGATTAGCTTCCCACAACCATGGAAGAACCATCAAAACACTAAACAGTTCTCCATATCTTCTTCCACTTGATCTCTCGTCCCACTGTAGAGAGCTAAGCTTTCATGTTAGCTCCCTTGGTAATCTCAGGGAAGATTGTTCCTAATTGGAGAACGATACCACACCACACGTTATTCCATGCTGAAACCTGAGTTCCTTTACTAATGTGAGGAGTAATTTCAGTTTGGATATTATTTTCTGAAAATAAATAAAAGAAATGGTAATTCCTGATGCTTAACACTTATTCAATTCTGTTACAAAATGAGATCATGAGGACAATTACAAATTTATGTCAGATTAAAGAGATGCAGGCAAATTCAGTTTTCTTTGGGAATTAAATTAAAAATCCCTCATAAATGTTCTTTAAAAATTAAATGTAGAGAGAATTCTGTCCTCAAACTGGTGCTGAGGCCCTAGGCTAAGCTGACAATGAAGCCTGCACAGTAGCCAGTCTTTAGGTTTCCCCAAACACCATCTGATGTGTGTCTACCCACAAGTCACTTCTCTGTTGATTCCACCACACCATTCCATTCTCAAAAATATTGTCAAAAAGATCTACCATGATGGAAGGAGAATGAATGTTTTCTCATGATGAAAACAACCTAGAAAGGTTATATCTGACAAACCAAACTAAAGGAAATGCAGAAAACAATATTTGGGGCAAAAGAAAGGAATGAGTATAATGTAGAGACTGTGCATAGAAATATGAAACCATAAAACACAACGTACCACTGAGAAGAAAATCAACTTGATGGCCATAGCTTACATATTTTAACAGTAAGTTTAAATGGTGTCAACTCTCCCTTCAAAAACATAGGCTCACTGAATAGAATTTTTTAAACATCTACTTATCTGATGTCTACAACAAATGCAGCTTAGTTTTAAAGATAGGCACTGCCTTAGAGTAAAAGGACAAAATTTCTACAATCAAATGAGACCAGGAAGTAATCAGGCTTAACTTTTACAATATCTGACAAAGTAAACTTTAATTAAATTTAATCAGGGGAGATAGAGAGACACTTCATTCCAATAAATGGAAACATTAATCAAGAAGACTTTACTGTCCTTAACATACAAGTACAACTCTGATGTACTCTATTTCCTAAAATTTACCACAGGGTTTAAAGGCACAGATTAATATCAGCGCATTAATAGTAGGTGATCTCAATAAACATGTGATTTAGAAAAAATGTGCAAAGAAATAAAATTAATTGACACCAAGCATCTTAATGAATTCAATGCATATCTGCAGAATGTTGTACACAAACAGCAAAGAATATACATGTTCTTCTCAACAGCACCTAAAAGTGTTGTGGTCAGGTCAATCCAAGGCTTTCTCCGAGGCCCTGATAGAAAAAAAAGTGTTGTGTGTGTGTGTGTGTGTGTGTGTGTGTGTGTGTGTGTATGTATGTGTGTGTGTGTGTGTGTGTGTGTGTGTGTGTGTGTGTGTGTGTTAGTGGGTGTTAAATTCTGTGTTCTTGCTCAGTAAAAAAGGACTGCTAGGGAATCAGGTTTTCAATCCCTGGGAACTCTCCTTTTTTCCTGAAAGGCTGTGGTTATCAGTCCCAAAGCTGCTGTGTGCCTGATCTGTGACACACTTTAGAGAGCCTGTTGTCCAGTAGGCTTCAGCTGACTTTGATCCATTCTGTGATAATTTTCTCCTGACCTTGTCTATGTTTCCCACTGCAAATAGTACATGAGACCCAGGGCTGCTGAATGAATGTGGGGGGCATGAGCCATCAGCTCATGTAGTCTTCCTGACCCCAGCTTTCTGTCCTCGTTATTTTCTTATCCCTGGTCTTCCCATTGAAAGTTCGAGGTTTGTACAGATTAAGTCACTGAAACTTTTCTAAAACAGACCACATTAGGGGCCACAGAGCAGATAATTACAAATTCAAAGAGACTGGCTCACTCATCATATATCTGATGATAATACAATAAAATTTAAAACTGATAGGAAACAAATTTCTAGAATAAATGCTAATTCCAAGATTAACCAACTCTATAAAGTTAAATGGTGGGTCAAATAAGAAATGAATTTTTTTTTCTGAAACTATATGGAACTGAAACACAATCAAACTTCTGGAACACATGGAATGTGGTACAGTTACAACTGTCTCCATTAAGAAATCATAAAGAGTGTGCACAGCCAACAGAGGTGAACTGCATGCTGTATCCTTAGTTCCATCCTCCGGCCCATGGCTCTGACCACGTTCCAGAGAAGGCCCACTGTGCCCCAGGAACATCTAAGTTAGATCCCTCCCTGCCAATTCCCTGCTGGCTGTGACTCCCTGGAGTACACCCAGCAACAGTAAGCTTCACTCTGTCCCCAGAGCCTCAGCAGCAGCACCACAGCTAAGCTTGCCTTCCCAGAAGATCTGCTGGGCTCCGGAACATTTAGATCCCTATGGGGCAAGCAAAAAGAAGTGAGCAGATTCCTGTTCCCTAAACTCCATTGTCAGACTCACTGCTAGGCCTGCCACCCTCAAGGAGTTCTGCAGGCATAAGGGACTCCAGGCAACACCAGGAACAACCAGATAGCTTAAGACCCATTAAGAGCATAACCAACATGAGTCAGGGCAATATGATACCACCATAGCCCAGATATCCTACTAAAGCAATCCGAAGATATTCTAAAATGCCTAAAGCACAAGAAAATGACCTCAAATCCAATCTAATGAATGTGATAGAGGTCTCTAAAGAGAAACTGATTAGATCCCTTAAAGAAATACAGGAAAGTACAATCAAACAGGTGAAGGAAATGAATAAAACTGTTCAAGACTTGAAAATGGAAATAAAAACAGTTAACAAACACAAACTGAGAGAATCCTGGAGAAGGAAAATCTAGGAAAAAGAACAAGAACTGTAGACACAAGCATCAACAATAGAACACAAAAGATGGAAGAGAGAATTTCAGGTGTAGAAGATATGATTGAAGAATGAATGCACCAGTCCAAGAAAATGTTACATCTAAAAAGTTCCTGACAGAAAACATCCAAGAAATCAAGGGCATTATGAAAGAAACATACCTAAGAATAATGGGAATAGAAGAAGAAGACTCCCAGCTCCAGGGCCCAGTAAATATTTTCAACAAAATCATAGAAGAAAATGTCTTCAACCTAGAGAGAGAGAGAGAGAGAGAGAGAGAGAGAGAGAGAGAGAGAGAGAGAGAGAGAGACAGAGAGAGAGACAGAGAGAGAGAGAGAGGCTGATAAATATATAAGAACATTACAGAACACCAAATAGGTTGGACCAGAAAAGAAAATCCTCTTACCATATAATAATCAAAGCACTAAATGTATATGGGAAAAATAAAGAATATTAAAAAGCTGCAAGGGGAAAGGGCCAAGTAACATATAAAGGCAAACCTATCTCAATTATACCCAACTTCTCAACAGAGACTTTAAAAGTTAGAGGAGCCTGGATTACTATACCAAGCAAAAGTTTCAATCACCTTAGATGGAGGGAAAAAAAGATATTATGTAACAAAACCAAATTTAAACAATATCTATCCAAAAATACAGACCTAAAATGATACTTGAAGGAAAACTCCAACACATGGAGGTTGTCAACACACCACCACCACCCCCGAAAACAATTAGAAATAACTACACAGCAGCAAAATCAAAATAAGGGAAACACACATACACACATGCTACCAACAGCAACATCCAAATAACAAGAACCAATCATTGGTCATTAATATCTCTCAACATCAATGGAATCAATTACCCAATAAAAACCACAGGCTAACAGAATGAACATGAAAAAAAGATCCAACATTCTGCTGCATACAAGAAATCCATGTCAGCAACAAAGATAAACATTATCTCAGAGTAAAGGACTGGAACAGTTTTCCAAGCAAATGAACCCAATAAGCAAGCTGGATTACCCATTTTAACACCTAATAAAATAGACTTTCAACCAAAGTTAACCAAGAAAAATAGGGAAGGAATGTTGGTATATCCATGATGTGTTTGCAAGTGGCTCGAGCTGCTGCTGTTGACCTGTGAACTGTACTGTCGATTTCCAGACAACACAGATGGGAGTTGCCCAAAGAACCTTTCTAAAGAGGTCCACTTCCCCATATCTTTTCATTTTCACTACCTCTGGTAGTGGTGGGCTACAGTGGAGGTTAAAAGTACTTAAGAACCATCATTAAAAATGAGGCTTGAATGGGACACAACAATTTGTAATCTGATACCAAATAGCCATGAAATTATGCATAGTAACATAATATAGTGATGTTTAGGAATGCATATGTACATATATATAAATACATACATACATAGCAACAATGAAAATTGGGTCCAAGAGTTTGAAAAAGTTCAAGGAAGGTTATAATAGAGGCTTTGGAGGAAGCAAAGGAAGGGGGAAGTTATGTAATTATTTTATTATCTCACAAAATTAAAAATTACTTTTTCCAAATAGAAGAAAGAAAAACTGAGCTCAGGATGTGATAGGTGGGAGAAGAATATAAAGAATTACAATTATATTTCCCTCAGGAAAAAATAAATAAATCAATATTTTCCCAGAAAACAAATAGAAATGAGATCAGCATAATTCAAGCAAAATCTGTATATTTCCTGAGGGTTAGCATACAGAATCTGTGGTCCATAGAGGCTGAGTCTGTGTCTCATGCTGGCAACAAAACTTGGTACTCTAAGGTGGATCTTGTTTTGAAGATGCAAAAGAGAACAGCTGAGACTTTGCATGTTGAAAGGATGTGGGCAAGGGAAAATTTAGTGACAGTATAGTATCAGTTGTAGTAGAAGCTCCAGGATTAAAGGAATCCTTGAGAAAAACTGTGGTTTGAAACAATGTAGCAATGTCAGAGTCCCTGAAGAGAGCCCATGAAAGACTATTGGTGAAAAGACAGGCTAGTTGCAGCAGGACATCCCCGGTATTTTAGACATACCAGTACCATAGAATAACCACTAAGGACAGCAGCAGCCATGAAGTAGTGCCTGAAGCTATCAAAATACCTGCCTATGCTATGGATGACAAAGCCCAAGAGAGGGAACTAGCTGCCAAGGCCTTTTGGAGCACAGAGGAAATTGAGTGGCTCTCAGACACCAAGACTTAAATACTTTTCACTGTTGGGCATTGATTTTGCTTTAACATGATTGTTAATCTCTGGCTCTTTCCTTTTGAAATAAGAAATAATTTATTTTTATCACTTTATAGATGCCTAGAGTTAAGAGAATGGATTTATAGAAAGGCTTTGAACTTTGAAATAGAATTTGGATAAGTTAAAGAAGTTGAAATATGTTCAAAGCATCTGAAATTTAAAGACTGTGGGAATTTTAAATGTCAAAATGTTTTATATTGTAATATTAATATTAACATACTACCATGGAGACAAGAAAGGAAAAAACCAACTTGAATAGTAATGTATGTGTTTGTCAACTTGACAAATGGTCAATTGTACTAGCTAGTTTAAAGATACCAGCTAAACTAATTTAGGAATACAGACTCTCAATTGAGATAATATTTCCATAACGTTAGCCTATAGAAATATTTGTAGTGTGATTTCCTGTTTAATGATTGAAGTGGGATGGTCCAGCCAGCCCTGCACAGGTGGTCCTGGATGGTATAAGAAAGCAGGCTAAGCAAACCAATAAGAGCAAGCCAATAAGCAGCACCCTTCCATGGTCTTTGCTTTCATTCCTGCTTACACTTCCCTAATTCAGTTTCTACCCTGACTAGCTCAGATGATGGACTACAAGCTGTAAGATGAGATAAATCCTTTCCTCTCCAAGGTGCTTTTGGTCATGATATTTTATCACAGCAAAAGAAACCCTAACTAATACAATGCACTACGTTATATATCTTTACATAATCTTTTTTCAATGCTCTTTGGTTTTCTATCAAAGGATTCTGTGGTTTCTGCAAAGTAGTTGAGTTTGTAAAGGCATTTGCTACCAAGCCTGAACACTTAGGTTTTATCCTTCAAATGTATACTGTAGAAAGACACACCTGAGTTCAAGTTGTCCTCTGATTTCCATGGTTGTCCTGTGGCAACCTGACACATGCAAGCACATAAGTGCACACACACATACAAATACACACTCACATACACATATACAAACACAAATTAAAATTTGCATGCACACACACAAATTAAAACTTAAGGAACAATATCAAAACAAAGTTTTATTTTAGGGACAGCAAAAGGTTTACCAAGAGCTCTTATAATTTTAGGATTTTTGATATGTATTCACTCCTCTCCATAATTTATATCCTGTAATAAAATTTTACTATTATTGCTGTTGTTGTTGTTGTTGTTCTACATAGTTTGTTTCTTGGTCTTCCATTAAAACTGCAGATGGCACACACCACGTTTGACTACACTGTCAGAGTGCTCTTAATTCCCTAGGACACTTACTGGCACATGTCAGTTATACATATATGTGGTCTCATATCGCTCTTTACCACCCTCTTGTTTTAGAGTACATAATTTCTGTTAGCTCTTAGAAGGGAAGTGTTTGTACTGAATTCCCTTAGTTTTATTATGTCTAGAAATGCCTTTATCAGTCCATAATTTCATATAATAAACACGGCTTTTCTGGTTACAATATTCTTGGTTGGCAATTTTTCACCACTAGCGAATTGACTATTTCATCTGGTTCTTTCCTGTTCTCATGTTCCTGGTGAGAAATCTGTTTAGATCTCATTTGTCTCTTCTTTCAGCGTTCTCTATTTCCCTTTGAATCCTACAAGGTCGATTATAATACATGAGGAGACTGCCTCCCTGCTCCCTGTCAGACTCCTGGCCTGGAACACGTGCACACTTCACACATAAGGGAACTGTGACCTGTGATCACATAGCCCCAGAACAGAGTTCTTCATGTTAATGAAGTACCTAGAGGCCCTGATGGTTCAACCATTAAGTTTCCATTCTCAGACATTCCACCCTACAAAACGTATTTAATCTCTGGTCCACCCTGGGAAGTTGGTATGCATCAATTTTCCACAATAAACAGTCAATAAACAGTATGGATAAACATGGACTGTCTCTTTCATCAAGACCCTCCATGGGGAGCATGGAGAAGGCCTTCACAACCTCCATATCCTGTAAAGGCTTCTCTGCACTTCCAGACAAGCAGAACCACCTTCCCCAATGAGCTAAGTCAGATTTCCACATTTCCCTGCCCCTGGGTTCATTGTTGTCCACTGCCTACGGGTATCCAGTGGTCTCATTACAGGCTCATGGACCCCCAATTCTTTGCTCCCAACTCTTCTCTGTGACATTCCACTGGCAACAGGTTGCCTGAAAGTCAGGGAACCCCAACTTTGGCCTCCCCCATCTTAGACTGTGTCTTCCCATTCCCTGAGGGTGTGTCAGTGCTTCCTTAAAGCCCAGTACCTGACAGCAGTGGTGGTCCAGGGAGATGTAGTCAAGCACTCTCAGTGACTTCCCTACCCAGCAGCACATCCCACACCCCAGCAGCTAGGTGGAACACACACACTACAAAGGAGTATTCATCCAACTTATCTTCATCAGGACTTACCTCCAATTCCTTGGCTTGAGTTCCTACCCCAATTCCCTGAATGTGGACTACAATCTGCCAAAAGAAATCAACCCTTTCCTTGACAAGTTGATTTTTGTCATCATGTTTTATCACAGCTTAGAGGGTCACCGATCACAATACCTCCTAAGGGTAACGGAGATAGTGCTAACAGTGGCCCAATTCCTGTTAGAAGAAAGAAGAAGAACATATACCCAATATTTCTTTTATTTATTTTGGTGCTTAGTTTTCGAAGTTACTTTCAAGTGACAAAAAAATTATCACATAAGAAAGGTTGCAGTTTTCAAATATCACCTGAGAACGAATAGAGCATTATCCAAATTTCAGCTGCGAAAGCAGATCTCAGTATTCAAATTTTACCAAAAAAGAAAGAATTCAATGTCAAAACCTAATTAAGAAATAAAGTAGCTCAATGTTCTAGTTGCATCTAGAGAGCAAAATTATCTAGTTTTATAAAATAATCCCACGTACAAGTGGAATTTCTCCCCATGTATTGGTCTGTGATGTTCTAGAGGTAAGGATGTTACTGTTTGTGTCAGGAAACTCCACGGGAATCCCAGAGGACTACATTATTTTAGCATCCTAAGGTTTCCAAACTACATATAAAAAAAGTTCTAACATATTTATACTTCATTATTTTAAAGCCATTTTAGTTTACTTTTAATGAAATTGATGTATGTGGTCCATAAAAAATAAAAATAAAAATAAACCCCAAAAACAACAAAACAAAACAAAAACAGAGCTACGTATGGATCCTCCATTTTATGGAGATTTCCACTGAGAAGCTCCATTTCAAAACATGTTCTACTTTCTCCCTTGCTTGGACACTTACAGAGTTGGATCCCACAAATTCTATTTGGTTTAACCAGCCCTCACTAGTAGAGCCTACACCTAGAGGAGTCTCGTCTGGACATGGAAACAAAAAGGAGCATTTGTTTGAATGAAGTTCTTTCCAGTGCTATTTTGTCACAACTCTCATCTAGGTGGTATATGGTTTCTTCTGTGATTAGCATGTAGACTGGCTGTTCTTTAAGCATCTTCACTGAAAGTCTCAGAGATACAGCACTGCTCTGAAACAACCTACCTAATACCTGATTGGAGGACCTTGAGTCCTCTAGAAAAATTCCAGGGGATCTATCACCAATTTTGCTGTACCTTTTCCTAAGAGACTTCTGATTCTTATGTTCTATACTTATAACATAAATTCTGGAAGCCCTGGCTGACTATCCCCTCACCCTTCCCTTCAATCTGTCCTCCCCATGGACAGAGCGACTCAATCTAGTTATCTACTCTTAGTGATATTAAGGATTCGTCTTCTCATTCTGAAAGTGAACTGAGGGATACTCATGGCCTACTATGAGCACAGTTTTCAATTATGATGATATCAGAATTTTTCATAGCTTTTCAAATTCATAAAGAAATGATTTAAGGTTAAGTACAATTTCATTAAAAATCCATCAACATAAAATAATAAGTTTATCCACTCAAACACTTCATTCACTTTACGTGTAAATTGGGTCCATGGAGCTGGCACGATAACTGAGCTCATATAGGCCATTGTGTATATACTGAAAAGTATTCAAATCAGGCTAACTAGCATCTGCATCACTTCAGATTAATATTTTTTGCCTTGTGGTGGAAAACACCCAAAACTCCATTCTTCAAGTGCCAAGATACAAAATCATTTTCATTACCTATTGTCACTGCAGAATATAATGGAGTATGAGAACACCTTCTTTATAAATATGACGTTGTCATGGCTAAATAAATTTTCCAATCTTCCCATCTTTCCCTCTTCCCCATTCTCCCCAACCTCTTGTAACTACTCTTCTGTTTCTCAATTTCTTCAAGATAAACAAGTTCCTCTTCCTAATATGGCTGAGGTCATGTCATATTCATTTCGACTCAGCTTATCACATTTAACGGACATCTTCTGGGGCTCAACCATGAACTAGCATGTGAGAATATTGTATTCTTCATCGTCACTGGCCATATTCTTATCAGTAAATGTAACAACTCTTTACACACTCATCCATTCATGACCACCAAGGTTGATTTCATAGTTTGCTACTAAAACATGGAATTGCACATATATCTTCCATACTTTCGCTTCATTAATTTAGATAGATAATCAGAGTGGCACTAAGTGATGTGATAGTGCTACTTTAAAGGATTAAAGAATTTTTGACTTGCTTTGTCATTGTTGTAGTAATTGCAGTGTAAGGAGGAAAATGGTACGACTATGAAGGAGTAGATGATTTGACATCTAATAAGGCCATCAATCCTCTGATTTAGTGTATTAAAACCCTTCTCCATAATTTTCTCAAAGCTCCTTATTCTCACTTTGACCAATTATATGTCTCTTTGTTAACTATTGCCCAAGGCAAAAAGAATTTACTGACTAAAATAGGGAATAACACTAATTTGTTGGTATAAACATAAACATGAAAAGAGTAGATTATTTATACATATAATTAGCAAAACAACAATGTTAAGTGCTCCCCTGGGGATTATGACCTTCTTAGTTATGATTTTTGACAGTTTTACAATTTATTCATGAATTACATGTGATCAAGTGTGCCTTAAATCCAGGTAGGGAATGATTGGTTATCTCCTTGACTATTATGACACTCAAGTGTTAAGTGGGAACACATTGTTACCTGGTAAGTTAGTACTGAAGCACACAGGATGACAGTGATTAGAATGGTATTGACCATCCTCCTCTGGGAAACTACATGCCAACTACCAGGACTGGCTGGCAGGAAAAATATTTGCAGTTTAATTTCATCCTGACTTCTCCATGTACTAGAACACAACTGTTTGATGTCTTCAGCAAGAAAGTCTCATAATCTAGTCTGAGAAAGCAACAAAGAAAAATGATAATTGAAGGGTTTGGGTATGTGCAATGACCTAATTGACCAATAGCTTACAGGGATGTATGCCACATCATCACTGAGATTTTGGTTGAGTAACCTGTGGCTATTGGAAGCTCCATTATATGGGGTTCTTCCACTTAAATGTTCCTCTTTTTAAAATTTAAATTACATACTTCTAAATGGTAATGCACTAGTAAGTTTCCTTATGATTGTTTTATACATTCTTAGTTTTGGCTAACTCTCTGACATCCCTGTATTTTATGTGTAGTCCTATGCCAAATTAAACATTTTTTTCTCTCCATATTCCCCCCTCTTTTATTTGCATGTAATATGTAGTCTATCTCTTTTATCAGTTTCGTGATTATCCTTCCTACCTTTCATAGATTCTTTCTAGATCCCTGGTCTCCAATGAAAATTAAACTCACATATCTAAAAATATGAATGTAGTGACAGCATATGAGTAAGAACATTCAGTGTTTGCCATTCTGGGTTTGGGTTACCTCCCTTAGAATAATATTTTACAGTTCCATTTGTTTTCCTTACAAATTCTTCATTTCATTGTTAAATTGAAACCAATTACATCATTTATATGAACCATATTTATATTATCCATTCATTGGTTGATGACCACTTTATATTATTATTGGTTTTGGCTATAGGAAACATGTCTATAAAGCATGAATGTGCAAGTATCATTTCATAGGACGTGGAGACATTTGAGAGGCATGATGCAGTGGCATCATATATTGGTGCAGGCTGTAGAGTTTTGGAAAGTTTCTATAATGATTTCTGGAGTTGTTGCCATCAAATGTTTCCATCCATAGCAAATAAGTATCACTCTATACATCCTTAGCTACATTTATCATTTACTTTCATTTAATTTTTAAAAGTTCTTTGAACATAATTTCCTATAATGAATCTTGATCAAACTTATTTTACTCCCACTTTATCTATGTTCTACCTCACTCTCCTTACCAACACAGCTTTTGTCCCTGTTTTCATTTTTGCAAACCTTTTTGATAAGGATGCTGTCTTTTCTGCAATGTTTATTATACCTCCTTATCAAACATCAAGTGACTTTGGAAATGTGGTTTTATACCTTGGTATAATGAGTATGGCTTTTATGCCATTACCATTGTTTGCTGCTTCTGCTTCTTCTTCTCCTCCTCCTCCACTTCTTCCTCCTCCTCTTCCTACCCCTTTTCTGTCTCCTTCCTTCCCCTTTGCCTTCACCTTCTCTTCTCCTTCTTCCTTTTTTTTTTTTTCATTTCTTTTTTTTTTTTTTTGGAAATTTTTTATTGGAAAATTTTTTTTACATTTCAGATGTTCTCTCCTTACCCCATTTCCCCCCTCCCTCCCAGGAACTCACTATCCCTTCCCCCCTCCTCCTGCCTCCACGTTGGTGTACCCCCACCCACCCTCCCCACCCTTGAATATCCCCCCCCACGATGTCCAGCCTTCATGGGACCAAGGATCTCTTCTCCACTTATATATAGCTCCCTTGCATATATAGCTGGAGCCATGGGTCCCTCCCTAAGCGCTCCCAGGCTGGTGGTTTAGACCCTGGGGGCTCTGGTTGGTTGGGATTGTTGCTTTCCTCATGGTGTCTCGAATCCTCTCAACTCCTTCAGCCTTCACTCTATCTTCTCCATTGGGAACCCCATGCTCAGTTTAATGGTTAGCTGTGAGCATCTGCCTCTGAGTATGTCAGATACAATGGAATATTACTCAGCTATTAAAAACAATGAATTTGATAAATTCTTATATAAATGGATGGAACTAGAAAATATCATCCTGAGTGAAGTAACCCAATCACAAAAGAACATACATGGTATTCACTCACTGATTATTGGATTTTAGCCCAGAAGCCTGAAATACCCGAGATTCAACTCACAGACCACATAAAGCTCATGAAGAATGATGACCAAATAGGGGAGCCTTCAGTCCTTCTTAGAAGGAGTAACAAAATACTCAAGGGTGCAAATATGGAGACACAGTGCAGGACCGAAACTGAAGGAGGGACCGTCTACAGACTATTCCACCTGGATATCCATCCTATGTGCAGTCACCAAAGGTAGAGGTTGATGTGGATGTCAGGATGTACACGCTGACAGGAGCTTGATATAGCTGTCTCCTTCTTCCTTTTTAAAACTATAGCTCTGCAGGTCAACCTAAAATTAAAGATATATTCTAACAGTTTGTTATTATTTAAGAATTCTTTATCTATTCTCAGTCTTACGTATGTCCATATAAATTTTAAGATCTTTCTTTTAAATTTCTATGAAGCATTGAAGTGGAATTTTGATGGGGATTACATTGACTCAGTGGATTGCTTTTGGTAAATTTGCCATTTTCATATTAATCCAGCCAATCTATGAAGACTGCAGATGCTTGCTGTCTTTGTGAGGGTTTCCATTGCTCTGAAGAGACACCATGACCAAAGCAACTCTTATAAATGGCAACATTTAATTGGGGCTGGCTCACTTATTATCATCAAGGCAGAAAGCATGGCAGAATCCAGGGAGGCATGGAACTGGAGAAGGAACTGAGAGTTCTACATCTTGATCTGAAGGGAACCAGGAGAAGCCTCAACATTCTAGGCAGCTAGGAGGAGAGTCTCCAAGTCCACCTCCACAATGACACACTTCTTCCAACAAGGCCACATCTACTCCAAGGACACACCACCTAATAGTGCCACTCCCTGGGCCAAGCACATTCAAACCAGCACACTTGCTAATCCACATTTTGTACTAATCTATTCAAAGTAGCCAGGAATTAGAAACAGCCTAGATGTCCATCAACTGCTGAATGAATGACGGTGAAATCCTTATTTTATTGTGTATGACTTTTACTCTCAAAATAGTTTTCATAACAACTATGCTTTATGATATAACTCACAGTTTATTTAAATGGTATAAAATTTGGACACAAACAATGGTAGATTATAAATAATACAATGTTCCACTGCTCAGGGAACCACCTCACTGAAGAGAAATCTTGAAGTTATTCATTCCTTAGCATCATGATAGAAAGAAAGTTTGGCTCTGGGAACATAAAGTTATGTTGAGTATAGACATAAGTCTGCCAGACAAAAAATATATTATCTTATGATTAACATTATGGAAAATTATTTTTGCATGGAAAACCTCATGTCAAAATTGGGCTGTTTAGAAATAATTTTTTGATTATTTATGAAAAAAATATGAATTTCCAAAGAGGGACATAGTAAACTATAAAAATAAGAAGAGTGATTGGTCAAGGAAGAACATTAGTATGTACCAAGCTTCCAGGTTTAAACAACGTTAGCTAGCAAAAAATTAAACTTACTTTAAATTTTTATTTTATTCTGGTTGCAATGGGCAATGTTAAAGAAAGCAGACATGATGTGCCAGCTGTTATGTAGATAATGGGGCACTTTATTACAATGGATAGGAGTGCAGCCTGGTGTAACCACTGTGGAAATCAGTGTGGATTACTCAAAACCAAGAAAATAGGCTCATCATAAAATCTATACAAATTCTGAGCATATACACCCAAAGTGTACTACAACTTACTATAGAGGTAAGTACCTGTATTTGTTCATTGCTGAGCTATTCATACTAGCCAGAAATGTCAAACAGCACAGAAAAACATCAGTTAATTAGAAGATAATGAAAATATGATAATATTGCCTTGTGGAATATTATGTAGCTGTTAAGAAAAATGAAATTTACAGTCATAATTATGGAACTAGGAAAACTCATCCCAAGGTAAGGGAGTAAGACCAAGAAAAACAAGCATTGCATATTGTTCTTAAATGTCCATGGTACTTTGTGTGATTTAGATATGTGTTTTCCATGTACAAAATAAACAGAGGCTAAGTGGGTAAGGGACCAGCAGACAATAAGGGATCTTGCAGAAAGAATATATAGAACATAGAATTATAAAGAAATAAAGCAAGAAATTAGAACAGGATAAATGGATTTATAAATGATTTATATAAATCAAGATATATGTATACATAAAACATATATGTATAGATATAAATTACATACAAACTTATGTAATTTAAATGGAGTTATTGTACAATGGGAGAAACTATGCACCAAACAGATGTCTAATGCTACCAGATAAGTACTTCAGTACATAGAATGGATTACATCTTATTGAATTGTGGACCAGTCACTACAGAGAGTCTATGATAACGCTATTGATTACCAACTAGTACTAATTGGAAAACACTTTTACATCACATTTATCATATAACACAGAGAAATAGAGATGATAATAAACTAGATGCTTCATTCATACTAGTGATTTTATATACATATATGCTATTATACCTTAAAGGAAATTATATATATATTGTGTGTGTGTGTGTGTGTGTGTGTGTGTATACTATTATATCTTAAAGGATATATATGCATATATGTGAGTGTGTGTGTATGTGTGTGTATAATATATGATATATGATACTGGACTAGAGAAGTAACCATCAATCTAACCCAGTTGTAATATGGCTATTTAATTTATAGTAGTAATCTGCATGCAAGATGTCTTCACTGGTAAACAGTAGAAATAGTGCTAAGAATGTTAGGGGCAACATCATCCATTTGTAATTGGATTTAAGCTATACTTCGTCATATGGGTCCAATACTAGATATTTATGTGGCCAAGAATTCTAGACCAGAAGTCATTATATCTAGGCAGAAACACACTACTATTAATATGACAATAAAATGACTCTTATTATATATTATTGTATCTCTAGATCAGAGTGTCACTCAACCCTAACCAAAGAAGCTTCTGAGTGAAGTGGATGGTAAATAACACAGTCCCACAACTGGAGAAAGTGAGAGACTTTGGAAAGTTCAGCCTTAAGTGGGAGGTCGTTATCAAGCCTCTCCTCTCTAGTCCCAGAGATCTACATTGACAGAGAGAGAGGGGAGAGAGAGAGAGAGAGATCATAAAAGCCAGCGGTGGAAAACAACTTTAAGAGAACTACATTCTTCAGACACAATAGGGCAGACACACATACATAGGAACTCACAGAATCTTTGAGAATAAGACCTACAGGAGCTCAAGGTAGACCTAATCCCAACAAGAAAGACAAGAAGTGGGTAAAGACCTCCCAAGCCTAAAAAAAATATGATCGAAAAGTCTTGTGTCGGGGAAAAAATCTAAAGAAAGTTTATGAGGCTCGACCCCTAACCAGGAAGATCTTTGCGAGTCATAACTGCTGAAAGTAGAAAACTTGGTTTTCTTATTTCAGTGAAACAGGATATATCAACTTCACTCACTAGTTCATTCCAGCACTGACCTCGTGATGGCTGCCACAAACTGGACTTCATATGTTTGTTAAGTTTTCTTTGTTTTGGTTTTTTTTTTAATTAGAGAAAAACATCTTGAAGTTGGGTAGATTGAGAAAAGAACTCTAGGAGAAGTTCAAAGATGGGAAAAAATATAATATAAAGTATACATTTCTCAAAGAAAATAATATTAAAATGATGGATGGATGAAACACAATAGGAGGTAACCAAGATTTCAGACATTGCAACCTTAATCAGCAAATAAACTTGTTTCCACCATTTACCCTCAACAACTTAAAAAAATACTCTAGTTGTGGATTGATATTTTCTCAATCAGCTAGTTAAATGACAAAGAGATTTACGTCTATGCTATTAGTCACTGTTCCTCTTCTAAATTCGTTTTATGCATTAGTTTTAGTAACTTTTGTATAAAACAGATAAAGCATCTACAGGCACAGATGTTCAATGTCGCTGAGATCATCCTTAACCATAGGAAGACACAGTTAGTGGCAGATACTCAAATCCAAAAAGCATTTTCCAAAAACGAGTGGACTTACTTTCTAAGACTAGAAGCATATTGAGTGTTCTATATTAGGTTCAAAATTATGTAAATAAATAGAAATAACAATTACACGATGAACAAAAATACAGATTCAGCTAACTTTACAATGTATGAAGAAGCTGGGCGGTGGTGGCGCATGCATTTAATCCCAGCACTTGGGAGGCAGAGGCAGGCAGATTTCTGAGTTCGAGGCCAGCTTGGTCTACAGAGTGAGTTCCAGGCCAGCCTGGGCTACACAGAGAAACCCTGTCTCGGAAAAAAAAAAAAAAGAAAAAACAAAAAAAAAAGAAACAATGTATGAAGAAAACTATGAGTCAGGGAAAAATAAGATTTATTCACACTGGAGATCCTGGAGTATAGCATATGAAAGAAAGAAAATTGAACTTACTGACATAGAAGGGGACAGCAAATAACCAGCTGAAGTGGGAGAGTAGCCATTGAGAAGAACCTCAGCAGTTACCAGATTCTGAGAAATGAGAGGCTTTTGTTGCTAGGCACATGAATCTAGAACTTACTCTATGAGAGTCCAAGAAAGAAAGGAGTTGATATTCTCTTATGCATTCTCAAACAAAAGAAAAAACACTTTGCTACTAAGATGGACTTTACAAATGCTTCATGAGCAAAGATATAACTAGAAGAGACCATGGGCATTGCTGCACCTGATGGTAAGACTTTCAGAAAAATTCTGCTTAAAGGACAGAAAAACAAAACACATTCCTTACTTCCTTGCCAAATTGTTCAGACCTGAGGATAGTTTTTCCTTTCATTATTTCTACTATCTTCTATTTTGTTGTTATGACTCTAGAGCATTTAATGTGATAAATACATCCTAAATTATAGAGATCTTGGGTGGTCTATGACTCGCCATTGAAAAATGTGCTAATGTTGTGGTGAGAAAAACTGGTAAGGTAGAAAACATCTGAGAGTCAACTCAAAGTCTCTGTTGTTACAGATGTAACAAATTTTGGTTGAAAACATTGTCTTTTTCTCCATAGTCCTGGATGATAGAACTATTGCTAACTATAATTAAATTAACACAAAACTGGGCCCACTCAATTATTTATTAAGATGTTTTTCTTAACTTTCTGTTTATTACTGCAGTTTTAGTCATTAGTTCTGAAATACATTTCTTGGTGCAATCTCAATATTACTATATTAGAAATAATTCTTCGCCTCATACCACCAATCTACATGCTATAATTATTATGGAACCTATATCAAAACACTCACGGATAATGAATCAGCATGTCGGATTTTAATCGGAATTGCATTACATTGTTATTAAATATTTTTATTTTTGTTTTTTCTTTTGTAGGCTGTTGCCATTGTATTTGATAATATATGTCTTTCCTAACTTGATTTTTTTTTTTCAAATAATCATATACTAAGTTGAGGATACAAGACCGTGAGAATAATTCAGTTGTTAAAGTGAATGCTTCTTGGGCTTAGAAACATGAGAATGATCTGCAGTGACAATGTAAAAACCTGGGATTAGCGGTCTGCACTGGCACTGCCGTCAGTGGGGAGGCAGAGTCATGCACACTGCTAAGGCTTTCCAGACAGCCAGCCTCCCCTCTTTAGTGAGTGGTATGTCAGAGATCAACTTTGTGACAAAAACTAAGGTGTGGATGGCGTCTTAGGAAAGATACCCAAGACTACTGGTTGTCCTCTACATAGACACACACATACACATGCACTCACACACTCATACAAATAAAAACACAAAATAAATGGATAAGGTATTAAAACTGAAGATATAGATACATAAACAAAATATATGGTTACTGAGGACCCACACCAGGATGAACTGTGGCCTCCATGCATATGGTAACAGGCACATAGCTTCAAATTCACACTAGTGTACATGCCCTCATGCACTATTAATAATAACGTATAGAAAAGGGGAAATATAAGTAAGATGTTCACCCTGAGAGGAGTTTCTGACTAGCCATGGCAAGGCAAAAATGGAAAGAACATAAACTTACTCAATAGACAGGAAAGTGTTTAGTATTTTTTTTTTTTTTTTTTTTTTTTTTTTTGGTTTTTTCCAGACAGGGTTTCTCTGTGTAGCTCGGGCTGTCCTGGAACTCACTCTGTAGACCAGGCTGGCCTCGAACTCAGAAATCCGCCTGCCTCTGCCTCCCAAGTGCTGGGATTAAAGGCGTGCGCCACCACCGCCCGGCTTGTGTTTAGTATTTTAGAATTTAAATAATATTAAAATACAAAAGCAAAAATAATGTTATTTTTCAGCTGGTGAATTCTTTCATTGCGATTGAGGAAGAGTTGAAAACTAAAACATTCAGAAGCAACGTGAGAAAGAGGCCAAGTTATTAAAAGCTGGGAGTATATTAGAAATATATTTGCACAGGAACAGGTATACCTTACTACAATTAAATAGAAAACTCTGTGAACACTGTTGGTACACTTTGAGACACTTACTACTTGATTTTAGCCCAATATCTCCTGGTTTATCTTCTAGCCTAACTTGATCATGAATTGCCTATAACCATGTCTGCCCTTCATTTCACTTTCTCTTAGGTTTGTTGCTCTGACTGTTGAACTCTACTAGAAGACACATCGTTAAACGCCAGAGTTGCATGCAACAAGACAAAGTAAGGCCTAGGAGAGCGATGCTTTCTGGTGTCTGTGAGTGAGACCCTGATGCCAAAAAGGTAATGCCTCTTCACTTCTGCCTGTTGATGTTGCTCGTCCTATCTGCATGGTCACCAATAGGACATGCTGAAAACAGTAGCCCTCCAGGAGCAGCAATGCCCTTGAGCTTAAGTAAAGTTTCTTTTAAGAATGTGGGTGCCTTCACATTTGGAGCGTAGACATTCAGAATTGAGACTTTATCTTGGTGGATTTTTCGGTGGTTTATTTTTCCTTTGATTAATGTGGAGTATCCTTCCCCATCTCTTTTGATTACTTTTGGTTGAAAGTCTAATTTATTGGATATTAGAATTGGATACTCCATCTTGCTTCTTGGGACAGGCAGGGTTGTAGGGTAGGGGAGTGGACACTATGATCTGCTGCTGGTGCAAATAATAGGTGTGGACCAGAAGGGCGATGGGGCTCCAGCAAGGAGGGACAGATCCCTTGTCTGTTGGGCTCTGTCAGGGTCCTAGCTGTCCTGGGTATTGGGGACACCTGTGTCCCTGTTTAGAGCAGAGCTCCTGGGAGACAGGCAAGGCAGTGAGGTGCTGGAGCAGGCAGGCCCATCTGCCAAGGGTGCAGGTGGAGGTGCAGATCTGTTTTGTTTTGTCTTGTTTTAACTTGGGTGGATTAGAAGGGGCAATGGATGTTGGAGGAGCTGCAGGACAGGAAAGAATATAATAAAATATAAAGTATAAAATTCTCAAAGAAAATTAATAATAATAATAATGCAAGGGTCAATAAAGCCCTCTGGGATGTCACGATGCTCCAGATGTTAGCATCTTAATCCGTAGAAAAACACAATCCCACCATTTGCTCTCACCAACTTGTGAAATGTAGTGGATAATAATCAGCATAAAGATCCCAACAGGACAACATGCACAAAATGCATATTGCTCCACCCGAAATGGGATGCCTTTATCAAACCCCACCACTGAAAGCTCAGAGACTATCATAGGAACATGAATAAAAAGATTCTATAAGCCATTGGTGATAGATGACTTTAAGAAAAGAGCATTTTCCAGACTCAGTAGGAAAGACACACAGAAGAAATCACAGAAATTGTGAGGAAAAAAAAGAAAGGCAAGCCAAAGTTCAATCCAGACAGAATCCTGACAAGCAGGAGTGGGTACACAGTCCTACCCTTGGTAAAGATGATCAAAATTCACTGTATCAAGAAAAACTTCATAAAAAATAATTTAAAAGTCCCACTGCTAGCCATGAAATTATTTGTAAGGGGTAATTGCTGGGAGAGGAAAATTTGATTTTCTTCAATGGAATGAAACTAGGTAAATCAACCACACTCTCTGACTCACTCTTGGGCAGACAAAATGATCACATGTAGTATGGCAAGGAGAAAGCAGATTCAACATTTTTAGTATCATTTTATTCGTTTTATTTTTGTTGGTTTTGTTTTGCTTTGTTTTGTTTTAGGACAGAGAAAGAACATGAAATTAGGTGAATTAGGAGATAAATCTGGGAGTAATTTCAGGATGCAAAAGAATCTTATAAAAATATACAGCAAGAAATTCTCACAGAAATAACTTTAAAAAAAAAAAAAGGTTAATGAAGCACATGGTCAGATCACCAAGTGTCAAGACATTAGCAATCTGAATCAGTGAATAAATATCTCCCACCATTTTCTAATAAACCTATGAATTACACTGTTCCCAGATTGATGTTTTCTCTAAGATACTAAACTGGCAAGGAAATTTACCCCTATGCTGTTATGCATCCCTCCTCTTCCAAATTCATTTTGTGCATTAGTTTGCATTAGTTTGAATAATAGTTATATGAAACAGACAATGCATCTATATGTACAGGTGTTTAAGGTACTCACTGACCAAAATAGATACAACTAATGGCAGATACTCATTTGCTTACGAGTATTTTTTTTAAGGAGTGAAATTTTTCTAGAACTTGAAGTGCTTTGATTATTTTTTTAGTAGGTTCAATACTATGTAAATAAAAAGCAACAATCATTACAATCTGAATAAAGTACAGGATTTGGCTGATTTTACGGTGTATTGGGGAAATGTAAGTTAAGAAATCAGATTTATTCACAAGTGGAGATACTGGAGCATAGCATGAGGAGGAAGAAGTGAGTCTTACTAACAAAGAAGAGGGAATCTAAATGGCTTTAGTGACATGGTAGAGAAATAATTGGGAATAACGTCATCATTTGCCAGGTTCTGTGAAATGAGATGCTTCTGTAGTGAGGGACATGAATCTAGAACTTACTCCATGAGAGAGAGGTGAAGGGTTTATGGTCTCCTGTGAATACTCACACAATAATCTTTATTCCTAAGTGGGTTTTACAATGTTTTATGAGCAAGACCATAACAAGAAAAGAACATGGGCATCACTTTATCCAATGTTAAGCCTTTAGACAATACAGGAAAGGAGAAAAGCACTAATAATTAGTAGGCAAATGTATACAGACCTCAATTCCTTTACCAACTATTCATATGTGGGGATGGCATTTCCTTTAAATACTTCTACTCTCTTCTATTTTATCATGGAGAGTCTAGATTTTAGTGTGATTCAGTATTTTCTAAATTATAGAAAGCTTGGATAGTAAATAGCTAGCTTTTGATAACTTGACATTTTGTGGAGAAAAAATAGTTATGGTAAAAAAAAAAAAAAACAACTCTGAGAGCTAGCATGAAATCAAGGTTGCTATCATTGTGCCATATTTTTGATGAAAAAAAAAAATGATACCTTTTTCCTAGAGTTCTGAATGACAGAATTCATGGGTACAGTAATTTAATTAATACTTGACTTTGCTTGTTCAATTAAGGTTTGTTTTTGCCCTTTCTATTACTGTAGTTTTAATCAGAAATTCTGACAACTTTCCTTGGTACAACCCTGATAATGCTGTACAAACTAATATTTATTTTCCTAAACCAGAAGTCAAAATGCTATAATTACTAAAACTAAGTCAAAGTGTTCCTGGATCATGACCCAGCATGTAAGAGTTTTAACAACAGTTCCATTATATTGCCCTCAGATGTCTTTATCTTTTTACTTAAGCAAGTGGCTCTTAGCACTTTATATGGTAATGCATATCTTTTAATTATTTTTTCCAAATAATAGTACAGTAAAGATGATGAGACCAGACAAGGGAGAGAGCTCATTCAGTAAAATGAATGATGCACAAGCATACAGACATGACATTGATCCTCAGAACCTAGGTAAAATGTTGGATTGGTGACCTGTGCCTTCAATGCCAGCAATGAGGAGGCAGACATACATGGACTGCTAAGGCTTGCTAGAGAGTTATTCTTTCCTCTTTGGTGAACACTGTATCAGTGACCAGCTCTGTGTCAAAAAGAAATTCATGGTCTTTACAAATAGAAACATGAACACACATACATATCTACACATACACACAAACAGTATAAATAAATAAAATACTTAACCAAAATCAGCAATAGGTCTGACATACATGCATGCTAACACAAAGTCTTGGGTCTCTGTGGAAAAACACTGAAACAGAAGGCTATAAGCTATTGTAAACAGGCAGCTTCTGTGGAAATTTACCAGCCTGAGTAGTCATAGATCTTGTAAATAGGCAGCCTCGCTGGACAGTATTTACTTAGATAAGGACAAGTGAATCATAGGCAGAGTCATAGTGACCTGTCCCCTGAACCTACACCCAGCTGATACCCTGTTCTGAAAAGTATCTGTACTCCCCCTGAACACCTATGCTCCGATGCCATTCCCTTCCCCACATCCTGCCTTTTTGTGTTTATAACCCCTGTGTAAATAAGTAAATTATGATGTGATTTAAATAACTAAAAAAAAAATTCATGTCACCACAATGCTACTGGAGGATAGCTTGCCTTTGACCACAAAGGGCTACAGATAAGGACCATATGTGTAATCTTAAAAGTTTATTAAACCATGCTAGAAAAAAAAAAGTAACTGCATAAGCAGGGTGTGTAGCTTTCAAGGTCTCACTAGCCAGGAAGAACTGTACCCTCCACACATTTATTAACATGCACACAAGTTTCACATTCACACTAGTCTACACTCTAGTGATCATAATAACAAAGTAATCAAAATATAGTAATCGTAACAACAAAGAAGAAAATGGAAAATACACATACAAGTGATACCAAACTCAGAGAAATTTCTGCCACCCATGCCAATCACAAGGTAAGACAGAAAGGAACATATAAATGTACTTAATAACCAGGAAAGTATTTGGAGGGAGTTAGAATTTGAATCACACCACACACACACCACACACACACACACACACACACACAAATACATACATGTATACATACATATATGCAAAGACAAGCTTAATTTTCAGCTAAGGAAGTTTTCAATTGCTCTTGATGAGAAGTCAAAAATTCAGAAATTCAGAAACAATGTGGAAAGGAGAACATGTTACTAAAAGCTGTGAGAGAACTATAAAAGCTGTGTTATGAGAACTATATCTGTACAGGAACAAGTATATTTTATAACACTGATTGGTTTTAGTCATTCTCTGCTTTTTTTCTTCTCTAACCTGACTTGACCCTGATTTACCTATAGCTACATCTGCCCTTATTTACCTGTCTTTTGTTTTTGTTTTTATTTTTGCTTGTCCTGCTGATCTGATGACTCAACTCTGTCAGAAGACACAACATTAAAGGTCAGTGCTGACTGCAACTGTACTGAGGAATAGGAGAGCAGAGACTTCTCAAGCTCCATTTTGCTCTCTAGTAGGACATGGGAATGTGAGTGAAGCCCTGGTCCATGAAATGAATGTTCCTTAAGTTCTGCCTGTGGAAGATGCTTTTCCTCTCTGCATGGTCACCAACTGAACATGCTAAGTACAGTAGTCATCCAGAAGTAGTGATACCCTTGAGGGTCACTGTAACTGACAGAAATAACATTTCCCCAGGTTGGCTGTCCTATAGCCTTCACTTTTGGGAACAGAGGCACATAATCGCTATGAAACCCAAGAAAAACTTGGGTTATCCCAAGAAACTTCTTCCTATGTGACCAAGGTGATCTTGCAGATCTCCTTTTGTGCAAAATGGCTCCTACTACCATGACTATGAGGATGAAGACCCAGAATCTACTACAATTTGTTTGTGAACATTGCAAGGCATACTAAAGATAAGTGGCACAGCTTATGAAATGATGCCTAAGAGCATATAAACATCTGTTTTATAAGTTGAATAGTTAGGAGTCAGAATCATTTCCATGAGATGTGAGTTAACAGAATAAGGAATATAGAAAGAGCAGTAAGTGTTCTTGATCACTGAGCCATCTCCACTGATGTAGGTACAACAGTCTTGACTGGCAGTTTTATTCTCTTTAACACAATGATGATCTCTTGTATTTCCTCCCGCTGAGGATTTCTGATGAGGAGTCAGCTTCCAGGCATATAAAAACACATTTCTGCCATTTGCTTGTTTAGCTTGTTTTCTTTTCTTCTTTCTTTTTTCTTCATTATCTCTATCCATTTGATCTTTTGAAGTTAGTATGTAATGGGATCATCATATTTTACTTAAATCTAATTCATGAATATATATTATATATATATAATATAATATATAATATTATATTTCATTCTAAACCTTCCTGAGATCCTTGTGTGCTCCTATATAATATTCTTCTTTAGCTTTTGAGTCATGATACCTTATAGAATCTGATATTCAACTATATATGCTATCATTATTAGCATGCAACCCACAGAATCTTCTTGGCCTTTCTCATTTCAAAGACCTAGTGTTGACAAATGTCATTAACCTCCTCAACCTCTGTGAGCTCTGTGAATCTAAATTCAGGTGTTATACTTTTGTAGCACTTCATCCACTGAACCTTTTTCCAAGTCCAACTAGTTTATTTGCTTTAATTTTAATTATTTTTTTTTTATTTTATCAGGAAAAAATATGTGTCATTATCTTTCCTTCAACAAACCCTTTCCAGATTTCCCCCTGCACAAATTTCCCCAATTCATACTGTTTCCTTTAAAAAAAAAAAAAAAAGAAGAAAGAAAGAAAAAAAAAGGAAGAAAATAAGCAAAGTCAAACAAAACTAAAACACATATATAACAATAGACACCAAAACAAGACAAAACAGTGGATTCCACTTTGTGCTAGCCAGTTATTTGCCCTCTTGACTGTGGCTGATATAGTCAGGGTCATTCTATTAAAAAAACCTGATTATTTGTGACACAGAAGTTATTATTTACACATACTTTCTTAATTAGAAGTGGAGTACAGTAGTGGTTTTAATAAGAATGATCCACATAAACTCATTTGTCTGATTGCTTGGCCACCGGGAGTGGAACTATTAGGAGGTATGAACTTTTTGAAGTATATGTAGCCTTGATAGAGAAAGTATGTCACTGGTGCATGGAGATTGTTTGAGGTTTCAAATATTCAATCCAAGCCCAATCTCTCTCTCTTCTTGCTACCTGCCATTCAGAATATAGACCTCTAGACTTCTTCTCCAACATCATGTCGGCCTGAACACAACCATACTTCCTGCCAAGATAATAGTGAACTAATCCTCTAAACCAGTAAGCCAGTCCCAATTAAATGTTTTCCTTAGAGTTGCTGTGGTCATGGTGTCTCTTCACAGCAATAAATCCATAAGGAACACATTATCCTTACTTCCCATTATCCATTCTGGGATTTTATTTACTTTGAAAATATGCAAAATTAACATGATATCTACAACTCTATAAATTCACGTGTACATCAGTCTAGCTGTGTCTGGAAAATGGTGGTTCCTTGGAGCCTTTGCTACATCTGGCTCTTATAATCTTTCTGCCTTAATATGACATTGGCCAAGGACTAGAAAGCAGGCTTTAGGCAGGAATCTGACTGCCGGGAGCCGGCCCCAGCTTGATGGGAGGAGAAGGTGCTTCTTTCTTCTCCTCCAGTTGGTTCTTCTTGAGGCAGCCCAGGGGGATAGGAAGAGCGTAGGCAGGGGGTAAGAGCTAGGGTTAGGCTACTGTTGCCCTCTGGTATCCTCTGTCCAGAAACTGCCTTTTCTGGCACTTAACACCTCAACCATGGACAGCAGAGGATTAGGCAAATGGCCTTTGGACTCTCTCTGCAGGCACTGCCAAGCTCTAACTTAGGTCTGTTAGTTTGAGGTTGCAGGAAGAAAAGACACTTAAAGAAGTTATCATAGTTTATTACTAAGTGTAAAAAGTTTCCTATGAAAGCTAACTAAGAGAAAAAGTGGAAAGGTCCTAAGTGGGGAAAGGGAAAAAATTCTAACAAAGGAAAAAATTCTAAGTGAGAGATTCTAAGCAGGGAAGAAAGAAAGAGAGAGGAGAGAGGAGAAAGAAGAGAGAGAAGAAGTGAGCCGCTAACGAACGTCCCTTTGTCTTATACATCATTCAGAGTACATGATCACATGTTACAAAGTTCATCACAAATTCACACCAAAATTCAAATCATAAATTGAAATAGAAATTTACAACCGAAAATGTTTACATGGATATCCATTAGGAGTAATTATCTGACTAAACATCCATCACCTGTCTAGTTCCACAGGTTCATCGAAGGTTTAAAACTATAACTAAGAAATTAGTGAAGTTTTGTATAGATAAACCCAAGCAATATTTTCTCTTCTGTCCTAGCACCTATAATAAATTGGGAGTTCCCTTTTAGTGACCTTTGGTTAATTGTTTTACAACCACATTGGAATGTGCTCTGAGCAGGAGAAAGTCTGGTTACTATCTAAGGGCTGTTGACTGATGACCTTGGGAGCCTGGCAGAGTTCTCATAGCAGTATTGATTATCAGAAAAGGACTTAATACCAGCCCCATTATAAAAGAACTTAATAATCATTGATATAATTTTAGGAATTCTTATAGGATCATCATTAAGACTTAAGAAGCCATCTATTTGTCTATATAGCATCACTATGAGACAGTACACCTTTGTGGGTCTGCAGAGATGTGCTGCAAAGGGGTGTGTTATTGCTTAGTGATTGTTACATGTGTTTAATAATAATAATAATAATAATAGGAAAAGCATATTAATAGCAGGGATTTTTCCTAAAATATGTCCACCACAGCCTTGCTAATGGAGAACACTTGTCGCAGATTATAATCCGAGGAAAGCATTTCAGGATGATCACCTGCTAATTATTAGCTTGTCCCTTTATGACTCCCGACATCTGACATTAGGCTAGAACAAAGAAGTAATTTCAGACAGGAATCTAAATTTTAGGCTAGAACAAGAAAGTAGGCTTCAGGCATGAAAATGACTTTGAGCTAGGACAGAGAAGTTGGCTCAGATATTTTGGTCATCCTGATAAGCCCTTAGAAACAGTGATCATGGGAGTGTTTACGGAATTGTGTTTATTGCCTTGCTTGTTCTTTGGACTATTTGTGTTTATTGTCTTGCTTATTTCTTGACTATTCGTATCT
Source organism: Mastomys natalensis (assembly GCA_021653895.1). NCBI lineage: Eukaryota > Metazoa > Chordata > Mammalia > Rodentia > Muridae > Mastomys > Mastomys natalensis. Next base: position 29,493 of record JAJTUV010002137.1, on the reverse strand, counting down.
ATTGTATTGCTAGACCCTCAAACTAGATCTGACCTTAATATATGCATGTAATTAAAATGGTATAAAAGCAAAAAGGAAGAGAGGGATGAAATAGGGGGTTCTTCATGTTCTTGTGTAACTATGTGGTATCTTACCATAATGTTGTGAAGGATAACCTATCGGTTGTCGGTATAAGGTTTGGGAGTATATATGGAACCCTTTTAGGCAACAATTCAAAAAAAGATAGATATAATTTACTTTTGGTGCTGACTGTTTAATTTTGAAGTATATAATGATAATTGCAAGCATTGCATTCCTAATTATATGGTAACTCTATTTAAATTCCATTTTTATACATACAAATTTAGAAAGCTTCTATAGTTAGATCCTACAGGTTTTCAAAAAGCTTTTAGTATTGGTTATCCCTCCTCATATTGCCCCGTAGATGTCCTCCCTTCAGTTTCTTCAATTAACCCCTCTATTCCAAATTTCTCTTTACGACTTTATAACACTGTGTTTCATTTATGCATCTTGGAAGATTCCCTCTTCCTCTGTGGCACCTAACTACCTAAATTATGAGGATAGTTCAAATGAAGCAAACAGTGGTGAGACTGAAGAGCTGTCATCTACAGAAGAAAAAACTTGCAGCTGTTTCCTGTTTCTGTTTACTACAATCAGAATGATTGTCTCTAGTTCTAACTACATATCTGCAAATTTCATAACATTTCATTACATTTTTCTTAAAATTGATCAATATGACATACAGAAATACTTCACAGTTTCATCATCTATTCATCAAGTGAAGGACATCTATGCTGTTTTAGATTTCTGGTGACAAAGACAAGAACTTCAATGAATGTGGATGAAGAGGTTTCTCTGTAGAAAGATAAGTACCTTGGATAGTTGCTCTTGTATGGTAAGTTGGATCTTGTGGTCAGTCATTCTCAGCTTTTTGAGAAACTTTCATACTGATTTAAACAGTGGCTCTATCAGCTTGTGTGCATATCAGTAATGAATTAGCATTACTCTTTATATCTTTTCTAGCACCTGCTGTCATTTGTTTTATTAACCTTGTCCATGCTGGCTTTGAGTAATACAATATCTCAAAATAGTTGTCATTTGGATGTCCTGAGGTCTTCAGAGCTTCAACCTTTAAAATGTTGCACAACCATTATATTCTATCTTTTGAGAACTCTTTCTATTTCGTGATTATAATTAGGTTGCTTGTTGTCCTGATGTCCAGTATTTGGGTTTGGTTTTGGCCCTTTCTGGGTTTATTTCTTTGTAGTTCTTTGAATATTCTATTTAAAGTCTCTCTATCAAATTTACAATTGGTAAAGAGTTTTACCCATTCTGACAATACATTTTTTGGTTGAATTATAGTGTCCTTTGTTGTACAAAAGATTTTTACCTTCATGAACATGGAATGTGGAAGACCCACTCATTTGGTCAGGGCAATATCAGAATTGGTTGGCCTATACCCTATAATAACTTATGCTGTTGAAACCACAAGGAGCAAGCCAGTGATCTGCACTGCTTTACTAATTTCTCCTCAGTTCCTACTTCGAGCTTTCTGTCGTACTTTGGTACCTGCCTTAACTTCACCTTGTGATGCACTGTGATATGGGCCTATAGGATGAAATAAACATTTTTTAACAAGGTGCCTTGGTCACAGCAATACTAATCTAAGAGAGAACACACATCAACACAGTTCCTATATGAGTCAATGTGGAGGTTCAGCAAAAAGCTAAGAATCAATCAACCACAGTATCCAGCTATAGAACTCGTGGGTAGGTAGCCCCAGAACTTTACATCTTATACAGAGGTACTTACTAATCCAAATTTGCTACTCTATTCATAGCAACCACAAAATTGAAACAGATTAGATACCAATGAATAATGATAAAATTGATGTTTTATCATGTACATCTTTTACTGTTAGTTTTTTGTTTGGTTGGGGTTTTTTTTTGTTTTGTTTTGTTTTGTTTTGTTTTGTTTTTTGCTTGGATGGTTGGTTGGTTTGGATTTTGCATGGTGTCTTAGTTACAGTTTCGATTGCTGTGAAGAAACACCATGACCACAGCAACTGGAAACGAAACATAATGAAGGAAATATTTATTTGTGGCTGACTTACGACTTCAGAGGTTTAGTCTTTTATTTTGATGGTAGGAAACACTGCACCATGCAGATAACCATGGTGCTGCAGAGGCTGAGCATTCTACATCTTGATTCACAGACAGTAAAAGTAAAAGCAACAGATGGCCTAGCTTGAGTATCTGAGACCTCAAAGTTCTCCCCCACCCCATGCCCCACTGACACACTTTCTCTAACAAGGCCACACTACTTCACAAAGGCCACACATCCTAATAGTACCAATCCCTACTGAAACAGATTCCCTCATCAAACAGATGAGCCTATGGGATCCATTCCGATTCCAACCACCACACATTTTATGATATAACTCACAGTTCATGTAAATGGCGTAAACTTAAGATAACAGAGAATACAATGTTCTACTCAGGGAACCATCACACTAAAGAAGCATCCTGAAGTTCATCATTCCTTAGCAATATGAAAGGAAGTTTGGCAATGAAGACATCATGTTGTTGAATTCTAGACTCTGCATTTTTCAAACAATAAATTTATTCTACTTAGTAATACAGTCCATTTATGTTACTTTATGGTACCATTATAGAAAATTATCAAAGAGTGAAAACACCAAGTCAACTATGTGCTGTTTAGAAAAGGGTTTTTATGACAACTAAATAGACAAGATTTGGAAATCCAAACATAGACATAGTGCAGAAGAAAGGGTTACCAGGGAGCTCTGGCATATGCCTTTATTTCCGTAACTGGGGAGGCAGAGGCAGGCAGATATCTGAGTTTCAGGCAAGCCTGGTCTACACAGTGAGGGTCATGACAGTTAGGACAGAACAGAGAAACTGACTCAAAAGAACACAACCAACAAAACAAACAAAAACAAATAAATAAAAATAAAAAAAGAAGAAGGAAGAGGACAAGGAGGAAGAGGACAAGGAAAAGGAGGAAAAAGAGGAAAAGGACAAAGAAGAGGAAGAGGAGGAAGAAAAGGAAGATAAAGAGGAGAAAGGGTAAGAGGAGGATGATGGAGAAGAGGAGAAAAAGGAGGAGAAAGGAGGAGGAGGAGGAGGAGGAGGAGGAGGAGGAGGAGGAGGAGGAGAAAGACTCAAGGAAGAACATCTTTATGAATTAAACCTCCAGATGTACCCCACTTTCAACAGAAAATTTTTAAATACTTTCAAATTTCATTTTATTCCAGTCACAATGGACAAAACCAGTAAGAGAAAAATAGCATACGCTGACAGCAAAGAGGTAATGGGAAAAATTATTTACTGCTGGTAGGAGAATAAACTAGTCCAATCACTAAGGAAATAAGAATGGAGATTCCTCAAAAATAGGAAAACAGATTTACTCCAAGGTATATTTGTCTGGACCTTGAGCATATAACCAAAGGACTCAACACTTTACTGTAAGGATCATTACTCATCCATGTTCACAGTTTCCCTAGTCATAACAATCAGAAATGTCAAGGAGCCCACATGACCATTAGTTGATGACAAGATAATGAAAAGTAATACATTTAAACAGTGAATGATTATTCAACTATTAAGAAACATGAAATTTGACTTCCAGTCTGGGCCTAGGCACGAAGCAGATCCCAGGCGGCTGCTCTGCACTGAACCTCAGGAAACCCTGCAGAAGTGGGGCACCCAGGAGCTCTGACCCGGGCAGTATCTCAGGTAGGGAGACAGCAGCACCCACCCCAAACAGGGAGTAACTGGGACCCACTGGGACCCACTGGGACCCACCGGGACCCAGGGATTTCACTCCTGGCCCAGAGCACTGGTTCCTTCCAGTTTGGGCCCCTTGTGCTCAGCAGATCTCCAGCTGCAGCTCTGCACCCAGTCTCACAGAACCCAGGGAAGCAGGGCTCCCAGGAGCTCTAACCCAAGCAGCTTCTTAAGCAAGGAGGGAGCAACACTGGCCCCAAACAGGGAGTAACCAGGACCCACAGGGATCCAAAAACTCACTCCTGGCCCAGAGCACTTGTTCCTTCCGGTCTGGACCCAAGCACTGAGCAGATCTTGGGCCCTAGCACTAACCTCAGCAGCAACACCCAACCTAAACAGTTCTAACACAACCAAGAGAATAAGAAAGACAGGTTCCAGTCAGAGACAGCACAGGTAGCAGCGAGGAGAACCAGATGGCAAAAGGCAAGCACAAGAATACAAGGGCCAGCAACCCAGACCACATGATATCATCAGAACCTAGTTCTCCCACATTGGGAGTTCTCCCACATCAGGACCACATGGGGAGTCCTGAACTCCCCATATCACCAGGAAAGCAAGAGTCAGATCTAAAACCACTTCTAATGATGATGATGGAGGACTTTAAGAAGCACATAAATAACACTCTCAAAAAATTCAAGGAGAACACAGGTAAACAGGTAGAAGCCCTTAAAGAATCACAAGAGAACACAACCAAACAGGTGAAGGATTTGAACAAAACCATCCAGGACATAAAAATGGAAATAGAAACAATAAAGAAATCAGGAAGGGAGACTACTCTGAAAAAAGAAAACCTAAGAAAGAAATCAGGAGTCACAGACGCAAGCATCACCAACAGAATACAAGAGATAGAAGAGAGAATCTCAGGTGCAGAAGATACCATAGAAAATATTGACACAACTGTCAAGGAAAACACAAAATTCAAAAAACTCTTAACACAAAACATCCAGGAAATTCAGGACACAATGAGAAGACCAAACCTAAGGATAATAGATATACAAGAGAATGAAGATTCACAACTTAAAGGGCCAGTAAATATCTTCAACAAAATCATAGAAGAAAACTTCCCTAACCTAAGGAACGAGATGCCCATAATCATATAAGAAGCCTACAGAACACCAAATAGACTAGACCAGAAAAGAAATACCTCCCGTCACATAATAATCAAAACACAAAATGCACAAAACAAAGAAAGAATTTTAAAAGCAGTAAGAGAAAAAGGCCAAGTAACATATAAAGGCAGACCTATCAGAATTACACAGACTTCTCACCAGAGACTATGAAAGCCAGAAGATCCTGGTCAGATGTCATGCAGACCCTAAGAGAACACAAATGCCAGCCTAGGCTACTGTATCCAGCAAAACTCTCAATTACCATAGATGGAGAAACCAAGATATTCCACGACAAAACCAAATTTACACAATATCTTTCCACAAACCCAGCATTACAAAGGATAATAGCAGGAAACTCCAATACAAGGAGAGCAATCATACCCTAGAAAGAGCAAGAAAGTAATCCACCTCCAACAAACCCAAAAGAAGATAGCCACACAAACAATGCCTCCCCTTTTAGCAAAAATAACAGGAAGCAACAGTCTCCTCTCCTTAATATCTCTTAATGTCAATGGACTCAATTCCCCAATAAAAAGACATAGACTAACAGACTGGATATGCAAACAGGATCCGACATTTTGCTGCATACAGGAAACCCACCTCAGTGACAAGGACAGACACTACCTTAGAGTAAAAGGCTGGAAAACAATTTTTTCAAGCAAATGGTCCTAGGAAACAAGCTGGAGTAGCCATTCTAATATCGAATAAAATGACTTTCAACTTAAAGATATAAAAAAGGATAAGGAAGGTCATTTCATATTTGTCAAAGGAAAAGTCAACCAACTTGAACTCTCAATTCTAAACATCTATGCACCAAATGCAAGAGCACCCACTTTCTAAAAGAAACCTTACTAAAGCTCAAAGCACACATTGCACCTCATACAATAATAGTGGGAGACTTCAACACCCCACTCTCAGCACTGGACAGATCATGGAAAAGGAAACTAGACAGAGGTACATCGAAACTAATAGAAGTTATGAACCAAATAGACTTAACAGATATCTATAGAACATTTCACCCTAAAACAAAAGAATATACCTTTTTCTCAGCACCTCATGGTATCTTCTCCAAAATAGACCATATAATTGATCACAAGACAGGCCTCAACAGATACAAAAAAATCAAAATAATCCCATGCATCCTATCAGATCACCATGGTCTAAAGCTGGTCTTCAATAACGACAAAGACAATGGAAAACCCACATTCACATGGAAACTGAACAATACTCTACTCATTGATAATGGGGTGAGGGAAGAAATAAAGAAAGAAATTAAAGACTTTTTAGAATTTAATGAAAATGAAGACACAACATACCAAAACCTATGGGACACAATGAAAGCAGTGCTAAGAGGAAAACTCATAGCTCTAAGTGCATACAAAAAGAAACTGGAGAGAGAACACACTAGCAGCTTGACAACACACCTGAAAGCTCTAGAACAAAAAGAAGCAAATACACCCAAGAGGAGTACACAGCAGGAAATAATTAAACTCAGGGCTGAAATCAACCAAATAGAAACAAAGAGAACTATACAAAGAATCAATAAAACCAGGAGCTGGTTCTTTGAGATAATCAACAAAATAGATAAACCCTTAGCCAGACTAATCAGAGGCAGAGAGACAGTATCCAAATCAATAAAATCAGAACCGAAAAGGGTGACATAACAACAGATACCAAGGAAATTCAACAAATCATCAAATCCTACTACAAAAGCCTATACTCAACAAAATTGGAAAATCTGGATGAAATGGACAATTTCCTAGACAAGTACCAGTTACCAATGTTAAATCAGGAGCAGATAAACCATCTTAATAGTCCCATAACCTTGAAAGAAATAGAAGCAGTCATTAAAAGTCTCCCCACCAAAAAAAGCTCAGGTCCAGACGGTTTTAGTGCAGAATTCTATCAAACCTTCAAGGAAGATCTAATACCAATTCTCTTCAAACTATTCCACAAAATAGAAACGGAAGGAACACTACCTAATTCATTCTATGAAGCCACAATTACGCTCATACCTAAACCACACAAAGACCCAACAAGAAAAGAGAACTTCAGACCAATCTTCCTTATGAATATCTATGCAAAAATATTGAATAAAATTCTCTTGAACCGAATCCAAGAACACATCAAAACACTTTTCCATCATGATCAAGTAGGCTTTATCCCAGGAATGCAGGGATGGTTCAATATACGGAAATCCATCAACGTAATCCACTGTATAAATAAACTCAAAGAAAAAAACCACATGATCATATCTCTAGATGCTGAGAAAACATTTGACAAAATTCAACACCCCTTCATGATAAAAGTCTTGGAAAGATCAGGAATTCAAGGTTCATACTTAAACATAGTAAAAGCAATATACAGCAAGCCAGTAGCCAACATCAAACTAAATGGAGAGAAACTTGAAGCAATCCCATTAAAATCAGGGACTAGACAAGGCTGCCCACTCTCCCCCTACCTATTCAATATAGTACTGAAAGTCCTAGCCAGAGCAATTAGGCAACAAAAGGAGATCAAAGGGATACAAATTGGAAAGAAAGAAGTCAAAGATTCACTATTTGAAGATGATATGATAGTATACTTAAGTGACCCCAAAACTTCGACCAGAGAACTCCTAAACATGATAAACAACTTTAGCAAAGTGGCTGGGTATAAAATTAACTCAAACAAATCAGTAGCATTCCTCTACACAAAGGATAAACTGGCTGAGAAAGAAATTATGGAAATGACACCATTCACAATAGTCACAAATAGTATAAAATACCTTGGTGTGAATCTAACCAAGCAAGTGAAAGACCTGTATGACAAGAACTTCAACACCCTGAAGAAAGAAATCGAAGGAGATCTCAGAAGATGGAAAGATCTCCCATGCTCATGGATTGGAAGGATTAATATAGTAAAAATGGCTATCTTGCCGAAAGCAATCTACAGATTTATTGCAATCCCCATCAAAATTCCCACTCAATTCTTTACAGAGATAGAAAGAGCAACCATAAAATTCATTTGGAATAACGAAAAACCCAGGATAGCGAAAACTACTCTCAACAATAAAAGAACTTCTGGGGAATCACCATTCCTGATTTCAAGCTGTACTACAAAGCAATAGTGATAAAAACGGCATGGTATTGGAACAGAGACAGTCAGGAGGATCAGTGGAATAGAATAGAAGACCCAGAAATGAACCCCCATACCTATGGTCACTTGATCTTCGACAAAGGAGCTCAAACTATCCAGTGGAAAAAAGACAGCATTTTCAACAAATGGTGCTAGTCCAACTGGAGATCAACATGTAGAAGAATGCAAATTGATCCATACTTATCTCCTTGTAAAAAGCTCAATTCCAAGTGGATCAAGGACCTCCACATAAACCAGCTACACTGAAACTAATAGAAGAGAAAATAGGAAAAGCCTTGATCACATGGCACAGGGAAAAGTTCCTGAACAGAACACCAATGGCTTATGCTCTAAGATCAAGAATTGAAAATGGGATCTCATAAAACTGCAAACCTTCTGTAAAGCAAAGGACACTGTCCATAGGACAAAGCGGGAACCAACAATTTGGGGAAAAGATCTTCACCAACCTTACATCTGATAGAGGGCTAATATCCAAGGTATACAAAGAACTGAAGAAACTAGATCCCAGACAATCAAATAACCCTATTAAAAAATGGGGTACAGAGCTGAACAAAGAACTCTCAACTGAGGAAACTCGAATGGTTGAGAAGCATCTAAAGAAGTGTTCAGCATCCCTAGTCATCAGGGAAATGCAAATGAAAACAACACTGAGATTCCACCTCACACCAGTCAGAATGGCTAAGATCCAAAACACAGGTGACAGCAGATGTTGGCGAGGATGTGGAGAAAGAGGAACACTCCTCCATTGTTGGTGGGATTGTAAACTGGTACAACCACTATGGAAAGCAGTCTGGAGGTACCTCAGAAAATTGAACATTGTGTTACCTGAGGACCCAGCTATACCACTCCTGGGCATATACCCAGAAGATACTTCAACATCCAACAGGGCCACATGCTCCACTGTGTTCATAGCGGCCTTATTTATAATAGCCAGGAGCTGGAAAGAACCCAGATGTCCTTCAACAGAAGAATGGATACAGAAAATGTGGTACATTTACACAATGGAATACTACTCAACTATTAAAAACAATGAGCTCATGAAATTCTTAGACAAATGGATGGAGCTAGAAAATATCATCCTGAGTGAGATGACCCAATCACAAAAGAACACACATGGTATGCACTCACTGATAAGCGGATAGTAGCCCAAAAGCACACAATACCTAAGACGCAATGCATAGACCTCATGAAACTCAAGAAGAAGGAGGAAGACCAAAGTGTGGGTGCTTTTGTCCTTTTTAGAATGAGTATCAAACGATTCAACCAGAGCTCCCAGGGTCTAAACCTCCAGCCTGAGAACAGGTTAAAAGGAAACACCTGTGATGTCTGCTGGTAGAAGCTCTAATCCTGATGCTGGCCTCCAGACTTGTACTACTCAGACCTTTGATAGGCCATTGACAAGGACACCAAACAGCTAGAGATTGACATCACTAATCTGAAGAAATCCCTCGTTTCGATGTCTGAAATGATCTCCAAAAATTGCAAAGGACTTTATTGGACTTGATTTATTCTTCTACAATAGAAAAGACTGTGGACAGTTCTTGACTGTATACAGCCCTTAAACAAGAATGTTGTCCTTACATAGACAAGACAGGGATGGTTAAAGAGAACATGAAAAAGGTCAGAGAAGGCCCAGAGAAATGACAGAGAGAGAAAGAGAAAGAGGAATATGAGAGCTGGTACAAGGACTGGTTTTCAACCTCTCTATGGTTGTCAACCCCACTTCCTCCCATCTTGGGACCATTAACTGGGTTATCTCTGCTGATTTCTTTTAGTCCCGGGCCTTAAATAGGCTGACTAACTTTGTGATACAACAGATAGATAATTTGGTAGTAAAACCTATTCAGATACATTATCATAAGTTAGCTATGGAGGACCAGGAGACTCAAGATGAGGTTGTTACTTTATTCAGGGTGTTCCTCAAACCCATCTCCACCCAACCTAAAAGAAGAGACTTCCACCCCTAGATCAAGCAGAGAGGGGCTACCCAGAACCCTCTCTGTCTGGCAATCTAAATTCTTGCTTAGGCTGCGAGGCTAAGCACTGCAAGGGAATATAAATAAAAGTTTAAAATATCTATCTGGGTTCCCTGAGGGACAAGCCTGACTGCATAGGGGTTGATGTCGAAAGTATCCCCTCTCCAGGAAAAAGACATCAGGATGGGTATGGCCCTCATGCCTCACTGGACAACAACAGGAGGACCTGAGCCATTACAAGGTCCCCTTCAATTATTGGAGGTCAGGCCTCTATCCCCGCCTTCGCAAGAATAGAATCGCCAAGGCCCTTCTATACTTAGAGAAGGGAGGAAATGTCAGGAGCAGCCCTACATATACACTAAAGGCCTAAAATCAGCCATAGGCCTAAAGTCAGCAATAGTCCTGACATACATACATGCTAACACCAAGTCTTGGGTCTCTGTGGAAAAACACTGAAACAGCAGGCTATAAGCTATTGTAAACAGGCGGCTTCTGTGGAAATTTACCAGCCCAAGTAGTCATAGGTCTTATAAATAGGCAGCCTCGGTGGACAGTACCAACATAGATAAGGACAAGTGAATCATAGGCAGAGTCATAGTGACCTGTCCCCTGAACCTACACCCAGCTGATACCCTGTTCTGAAAGGTATCTGTACTCCCCCTGAACACCTATGCTCCGGTGCCATTCCCTTCCCCACATCCTGCCTTTTTGTGTTTATAACCCCAGTGTAAATAAGTAAATTATGATGTGATTTAAATAACTAAATAAATTAAAAAAAAAAAAAGAAACATGAAATTTTCATGTAAGTTGATAGAGCTAGAAACTATAATCCTGAGGAAGGTAAGACAAACTTTGCATCCTTCTCTTAGACGTGGATGTTATCATTTTGGGTTTAGCTATCGATGTTTTCTTTATGATTCCCTCAGAGGTTATATGTCTAGTAAGGAATGAGGGAGCAGTAGAAGATCTTCCCAGGAAAATATAGAGAGAGGTAATTATAGTAGGATGATTAACAGTTACGGTTAATGGGAGGACTGCATAAAGGCAGAAGTTTGACAAGGGATAACTGATAGTAAAGAAATTAGGAAAGCAATAGCAAAACCTACAACTATAGAAACAGAGTCAGAGAGAGACTAAGTAAGTAATACATATAGATTATATACATATATTTTTATATGTTTTATGTGTATATACATATATTTTTAATTCAAGATGATTATATAGGGAGAGACTATGCTCCAAATTAAGCTGCTTAAAAAAATCTCCAGTACCTATAATGGATTACATCTTTTTGAGCTGTTTGCTGAGGTCATTGTCAATCACAACAGGATATTGCTAATGCTGTTAGTTATGAGCTACAACTAAAGGTATAACACTATTGATGATGATTCCACATCCTTATGGCATATAACATAGATACCATATTAATAGATGATAGTAAACTGGAGATTTCAACATTCAGGCAAGTTTTCATATGTATCATAAAAGTGCCACATTTGCTTCCAGAGTAAAGATGATAATAGTCTTACCCAGATGTAACATTGCTATGCCAAGCATTAGTAAAGGACTATACATTGTTAATGGTTTCAATAGTGGAAATAGGGGAGGCTCACTCATCCCATTTGGATTGCATTTAAGTTAAACCTCATGATATGGAACCCATATTTCTATTGTTTTAGTTTAGACTAAGTTATATGGCCTAGGAGGATACCTACAACTATTATTCCACTTAATGAATATTATAATAAAATGACTTCTGATGACATATTGCTATAACCATAGACCAGACTGTTGCTCAGCTCTCATCAAATGATTCTTCAAGCAATGGACTGTGAATAACAGAGACCACACTGAACAATACACAGAAAGTGAGAGACCTTGAGGTGTTCAGCCATAATATAATCTATTTATCAAAGCCCTCCCCTCAACAGTCAGAAATTATCTACCATGGAAAAGGAAATGTAAAGATTCTGAGGCAGAGAAGATGGATGGTTGAGGAAACAGCATTTTCCAGACATAATAAGACAGACACAGATATTCTCTCTCTCTCTCTCTCTCTCTCTCTCTCTCTCTCTCTCTCTCTCTCTCTGTGTGTGTGTGTGTGTGTTGTGGGGTGTGTGTGGGTGTGTTTCTCTCTCACACATACACACACGCAAATGATGAAAAAAAATCTGTTCAAGCTATGCGTAAATGATAATTGCAGGGAAAGGAAAAATGGTATTGTTGTTTTTAATAGATTGAAGCCAGGTATACTAATCCCATTCACCCATTTGTGGGAAGACATGATGATCACACTTGGATCAGCACTAAAAGGAATCCAGGCCCTTTAGTGTCTTCTTGTTATTGTTGATGTTGTTTGGTGACAGAGAGAAAACATAAAGTTGAATGGGTTAGAAAGGGGAGATGGATCTCAGATGAGTTCCAGGATGGGAAAGAATGTAATAAAATATAAAGAACAAAATTCTCAAAGAAAATATTAATTAACAAAAGATAGAAGGCTCAGTAAAACACACTGGAAGTCATCAAGTACTCAGACATTAATAATCTCAATCAGCAAATGAACAAGTCCTCACCATATTCTAATCAACCTATGAAACGCACTGCTCCCAGATTATAGTTTCCTCAGTTATGAACTAGCCAGCTGCCAAAGAAATTCACCCCTATTCTGGTATTTACACATTATCTTCCAAATTCATCCCATACAATAGTTTGTAAAACAGTCATATGGCATAGACAATGAACGTAAATACATGTGCAGGTATTTAATATCTCTGAGAAAGATAAAACTAATGGCAGACAGTTGATGTCTTAAGAGTATATTTCAAAAGACTGGAATAATTTTCCATAATTAGAAGTGCTTTGAGTACTTCTTATTATGGTCAATATTAAATAAAATGGAACAGTGATTACAATATGAACGAAGTAGAAAGTTCACATAGTTTTTCAGTGTATGAAGAAAAATGTAAATTTGGAAATGATATCAATTCACACCAGTGACACTAGAGCATAGGACATGATGAAAAAGATGTTAGAATTACTAACATGAACGAGAAAACCAAATAATTTTGTTGACATGATAAAGGAACCATGAGGAAGAATCTCATCACTTGCCAAGTTCTGAGGTGAGAGGCAGCTGTTGCTAGGCACATGAATCTAGAACTTAAACCATGAGGGACAAGTGAAGGACTTACATCTCTTGTGCATTCTCAAACAACAAACTTTATTCCTAAGATAGGATGTAAAAATGTTTTGTGAGCAAGACTATAACAAGAAAGGAACATAGGCATCAGATCATCTGATGGTAAGCATCTACCAGATTCAATAAAGAACAGAAGCACAAATAATTAGTAAGTGAATACATACAGACTTCAATTCCATACCAATTGTTTGTATTTGGGGATGGCATTTATTTTCTTTAGATATTTCTACTTTCTTCTATTTTGTTTTGGTGACTTTAAAGTTTTTTAGTGTGATTCACCACATCATAAATTATTTGAGATATTGGGTGGGACATGGCTAACTATAAATAAATTAGATGAAGTTGTGGGGAGAAAAAAATAAGGTAAAATCTGATATCTGAGAGCCAACATGAAATCTAGGTTGAAATAATTGTACCAAATTATGGATAAAAAAATGTATCTTTTCTCTAGAGTTGTGGATACTAAAATCATTCTGTACAGAAATAAAAGACCTTGCTCAATTATTTTTTAAGTTTTGTTTTTAACCAATCTGTTACTATAATTGTAGCCATTAATTTTGACATACTTTTCTTGATATAATCCCAACAATGCTGCATTGCTAACAAATAATTCTTTCCTTTATACCAAAAATATACTTTGTATAATAATTATCAAATCTAAACCAAAATATTTTTGGATAGTTATCAGCATGTCAGAGTTTTAGTCAGTGTTTCATTATAATGTTACTAAATATCTTTTTAATATTCTTTTTCTTATATAGTCTTTTAGCACAGTATATGTTAGTTCATCTTGTTCCTTAATTATTTTTTCAAAACAGTAATACACTAAGATACCAGACAAGAGAGAGATCTCATTCAGTAAAATGAATGTTGCAAAAGCACAGAGACATGAAAAGGAATCCCTGAAACCTATGTAAATGCTTTGTTTCTTGTCTGTTGTGCTCGCAGTACCAGCCATGAGAAGGAGAAACACACAGATGTCTAAGGCTTGCTGGTGAGCCAGTTGTCCTTCTTTAAAGAGTATTGTGCCAATGATCACCTCTGTGCTGAGAACCAAGGTGGATGATGTCCTAGGAATGAGATCCAAAACATATAATAGACTTCTCTAAACACAGACAGATATACACACACAAATACATATATACAGAAACACATATGCACACATGCTTATATACATGCACAATTCTTATATAAGCACAAAAACACCATAAATAAATGAAACACTAAAATATTGCAAGTAATGGCACAAACAAGAGGTATAGCTTCTGAAGATTCACAAGCCAGGATGAACTCAAATTTACACATACATCAACATGCACACAGGGTTCATTGTACAGACTCACGTGCAACAATATTAAAACAAACATATGAAAAAAAATGAGAATAATTTTCAGCCTGAGTGAGGCTTCTGACACCCACAGCAATGACAAGTCAAGGACAGATAGAAGCAGGCCAATGTCCTCAGTAAGCAGCACAGTTGTGGAGGACAGTTACAACTAGGTATATGAAAGCAATGACGACCCTGATGTGTAGCTCAGGAAATCTACAGTTGCTGTTGAGAAAAGATGGAAAATTGGAACCTTCAGAAACATTGTGAAAAAAAAGGGCAATTTGTTATATTTTTTATTGTTTAATTAACTAGGAGTGCTATACAAATACGTTTACAAAGAGACAAAGGGCATACTCCCATATTTAAGGAACAGAAACACATTGTTGAAAGATCTTGCAAAAAAGACTTATTTAACCCATTCTGTACAGTTACGTCACCTAACTTAATTGACCATGATTTAACAATTGCTACGTTTGCCCTTATTTACCTGTTTCTTTTAGTCCTGCTGCTCTTATGACTCAACTCTGGCAGAAGACACACCATTAAAAGACAGTGCGGACTGCAACAGACAAAGTGAGGACTGGGAGAGCAAGGATTTGTCAAGCTCCTTCTTTGTCTCTAATAGGATATAGTGACTGTGGATAAGGCCCTGGTCCATGAAAGGAACATGTACATTAAGTTCTGCCTCTGGAAGATGTTCTTCCTCTTTGCATGGTCACCAACTGGACATGCTAAGTACAATAGCCTTCCAGAAGTAGTGATACCCTTAAGGGTCATGGTAACTGGCAGAAATAATATTTCCCCAGGTTGGCTGTCCTATAGCCTGTATGTTGCAGGGCAGAGACACATAATCACTATGAAACCCAAGAAAAACTTGATACCCAGAAACTTCTTATTACTCACCTATAGTGACCAAGGTGATCTCCTTGAAGAACATCCTTTTGTAAAGAATGACTGCTACTACCATGGCTATGTGGATGAAGACCCAGAATCCCTGGTCATTGTTAACACTTGTTTTGGAAGTTTACAAGGCATACTAGACATAAATGGTACAACTTATGAAATCATGCCCAAGAGTTCAACATCAACATTTGAACATCTGGCTTACAAATTGGACAGTAAGAAGTCAGAATCAATTCCCATGAGATGCGGCTTAACAGAAGAGGAAATAGCACGACAAATAAAGCTTCAAGAAAGAGATGCCTCAACATTTTTGCAACTCCCATATGAGAATTGGTGGACCCACCACAGGTTTATTGAATATTTTGTAGTAATAGACCATAAACGATATGTTCATAGAAATAACAATACCACAGCCTGTATTCAAGATATGTTGCAAATAGTCAATGGAATAAATGGTTATTATCTTCAAATAGAGACTGATGTGGTTTTATCTAAACTTGAAGTGTGGACCCAAAGAAATCTTATCAATGTGGAACAGGATATGTCACCAGTCCTAAGTGCATTCTGCAATTGGAAGATAAACACGATTGGCAATCGTATTAGACATGATATCATACACCTTTTTGTCAGACGTGGTTATGGTATATATTTAGGGTTAGCTAATGTAGCTGCAGTTTGTATGACTGTTAATTGTGCAGTTAACAGTTTCATGTCTGATTCAATGTCAGACATGGCATTTATTATAGCACATGAGATGGGTCATAACTTGGGTATGATGCATGATGTAAATGAATGTACTTGTGGAAGACAAGACTGCATAATGGCCCCCTATAAATCAAATTCCCCCAAATTCAGCAACTGTAGTTATGAAGAAATGTATTCAGTTGTTACCAAAAGAAGTTGTTTATATGATATTCCAGAAGCACTAAAAACATCAAACCTTGAGGTGACCGAATGTGGGAATAAGTTGGTTGAGGAAGGAGAGCAGTGTGATTGTGGGAGCTCTGAATCCTGTTCAACAGATCCATGCTGTAATGAGGGCTGTGTGCTCAAACCTGATGCTCAATGTGCTTTTGGGCTTTGTTGCCAAGATTGCCAGTTCCTTCAAACAGGCTCTGTGTGTAGAAAAGAGAAAAATGAGTGTGACCTTCCAGAGTGGTGCAATGGAACTTCAGCTGAGTGTCCAGGAGATGTGTATAAAGAAGACGGAAGCCCTTGTGGTGTTGATGGTTATTGCTATAAGATGGAGTGTCATCAACATGATGAACAGTGTCGGAAGATTTTTGGTAATGGAAGTCGAAGTGCAGATGAAACTTGCTACTATGAAATGAACAAAAGGGGGGACCGTTTTGGTAACTGTGGTAATGATAGCTCTAAATACAAGAGGTGCAAACTCGCTGATATACTCTGTGGGCGAATTCAGTGTGAGAATGTAACAGAACTTCCCAAAGAGAAGCCATGAAACACTGCATTGGACTCACTTCAATAATTTCACCTGCTGGACTGTGGACTATCATTTTGGGATAGCCATAGATGACATTGGAGCAGTGAACGATGGCACAGCTTGTGCTCCAGGTTATTTATGTGTTGACAGAAAGTGTGTCAGCAAGTCTGTTCTGTCAAGTAACTGTTCGCCAGACTTATGCCATATGCAAGGAGTCTGTAACAATAAACAGCACTGCCATTGTGACGTCACATGGGAACCCCCAGACTGTCAACAACGTGGCCATGGAGGTAGTATAGACAGTGGACCACCTCCTGTGTCTTTACCTCCTTCACCTCCTCCTTCCAATTGGAGTATGTACTTCGTAGCTTTTTTAGTTATGTATATGCTTGGCTTAATTGCTTTGTATGGCCTTCGTAAGTTAAAGCAACAATCCTAAAGATAGGCTGTGCCTAACTCAGAATCTACAGATAAAATCTAACCAGAAAAATAACAGAATCTCTGGTCTACAGACTTGTAAAACCTGAAGACTATTTCACACGTTAAACAAACAAAAAAAAAAAACCCTACAAATAATAATAAAATATATCCTATAAAATTTCCTTGTAGTATTAATGTGTAGACATTTTAACATATGTCTCCTTCCTCTTCTCTTTCTCTCTCTTTCTCTCTCTCTCTCTCTTTCTGTTTCTCTGTCTCTGTCTCTCTCTCTCTCTTTCTTTGAGTGTTTGTGTGTGTGTGTGTGTGTGTGTGTGTGTGTGTGTGTGTGTGTGTGTGTGTGTGTGTGTGTGTGTGTGGGAAATCCTAGGGCAGAAGTTCTGGATCCTCTACCTTGTCTCAGTATCAAAAGCATTCACTAACAAATAAAAAGAAGTCCTACATATTCATAATTTCCCTTCTTGAATTTTTTACATGTTGATAATAGAAATGGTGTCTATCTTCCTTAAACCTGGGTCTACCCCATGGGCCTCTGTATGTGTTTCTTTGCATTTGATGTCTCTTAGCTTAAAAGCCCTTCCCCTTTTCATTCTGCTTTGTCATGAAAAGAGAGAGAGCCTCCAATCCCATTTCCTCATGGCAATTCCTGTCTACTAGAATTTGGTTCTAGAAGAACCAGAGTGAGTTTGGAAACCTGAGAGAACAGTGTGAGGTTTCTGTTTTGGTTACTATAGTCTCAGCTCTTTAAATGCTTCTCAGTCATTCAAGATTCCTTTGAGGAGAGTTTTCTGTTTAGGTCTGTAGTTCATTCTTTAATTGGGTTGTTTGGATTGTTTGTGTCTTAACTTCTTAAGTTCCTTATATGTTTTGGAGTTTAACCCTCTGTTTCCTGTATGTTGAGTGAAGATCTTTTCCAAATCTGTAGACTCTCATTTGGTCATATTGATAGTGTCCTTTGACTTACAGAAGCTTTTCAGTTTCATGAGGTCCCATTTATTTATTATTTGATCTTTTTTAAAGTTATGACCTCATATTTCTGATTTTACTGATTCCAGAAATTCTAGCAACGAAGCCTCCTACAGTCATGAAACAAGCATTAGAACCCTCAACATCTCCCTATAACGTTTTCCATTTGCTCTCTATTCACACTGTAAAGAGCTTTTTTTCTGCTTTGCCCCCTTTGCCAATTCAGGCATGAGTGTTTCTCAGCAGCAAATGAGAGGGCATGTATGTTCATACTCAAGTTTAACTTTTATGAATTTCTTTTACAAATGTGGGAAGATAATTAAAGCTGTAATATTATTTCCTGAAAGTCTATAACAGAAAATGATAGATCCCGACAATTACTAATCAACTGTCTATAAAATAAGATTGTTAAGATATCTGCAAAGCTGTGTTAAAGTAAATATACACAAATCCTGTATTCCTTGGAAATAAAACTGAACATCCCTATTTAACCTTAAGCACACACACATACACACACACACACACAAACATCTATTAAAAGCAGACAGAAACCTGTCTTCAAATTAATGCTTTGTCTCAGCTAAATATGACAACCCAGCAGGCACTGCTGCCAAACTTTAGGCTTCTTCAAATAATATCCTATGTGCATCTATCTACAGATTCCTTCTCTACTGATTCAACCATTCCACTCAGCAACCAGGGTATGGTCTGCTTTGTAGCCCAGACCATACAATTCATGTTTTTCTGCAAGCAGATACATCAAGACCTGGTCAAAATCTAGTTCAAAGCCAAATCAGGCTACTCATGACTTTGCTGCAGCTGGTTTCTATGCTTCTATAGTATCATACATCTTATGTTCCATCATCCAGTCTAGTTTGACCAACCATGACTATACTATGTCAAAGCCTAGGCCTGTCCTATGTGAAATCAGCCACTGGTCCCTTGTACACCTCCAACACCCTACTAGATACTCAGACTGCTCTCTTCCTCTTCCAGCACCTAACCTGGTAAGTACCCCTCACCTGCCCATCAATATCTTTCTGCCTGTATCTCCTAACTGATCAAAAGATATTCATGACTTGCATGTAGATCCTCACTGCCTATCCTACTAACCAAAGAAGTCTCTCATGCCATACCTAAACTTTCTCCACAGCCAGCTCTACTGCCCCCAACACACACACAAACGCACACAAACACACACACACACACACACACACATACACACACACACACACACACCCCTTTCAGGCTTTCAAGAAAAAGCACATCCTGTAAACTACTCCACTACCCCTTTATTCACCCAACTCATTTCCAACATCAAGACACAACCCACATTTTCATAATTTCTTCCAAGTCTACCATGTTCACAACAAACTCAAACTAAAAAATAAGTCCATATGAACAGATCTTATTGGCACAATATCAACAATAAATATATCAATCCAGGATCAATCCAGGATCTTCAAGTCTTTCAAGTCCGGAAGAAGTGTTTGTAAGTGTGAATTATCAAATGAACTATGAGACACAGAATGCAAAAGAACATTTATTAACATCATTAAAAATATTTATAGAGTTTTTTTTTAAAGAATGCTTTCCATAGTGGTTATACCAGCTTACAATCCTACCAACAATGGAGGAGTGTTCCTTTTTCTCCACATCCTTGCCAGCATCTGCTATCACCTGAGTTTTTGATCTTAGCCATTCTGACTGTTGTAAAGTAGAATATCAGGGTTGTTTTGATTTGCATTTCCCTGATGACTAAGGATGTAGAACATTTCTTTAGGTGCTTTTCGAGCTTCCACAGCTGAGAATTCTTTGTTTAGCTCTGTACCATATTTTTAAATAGTGTTATTTGATTGTCTGGAGTCTAATTTCTTGAGTTCTTTGTATACCTTGGATATTAGCCCTCTATCAGATGTAGGATTGGTAAAGATCTTTTCCCAATCTGTTGGTTGCCGCTTTGTCCTATTGACAGTGTCCTTTGTTTTACAGAAGCTTTGTAGTTTTATGAGGTTCCATTTGTCAATTCTTGATCTTAGAGCATAAGCCATTGGTGTTCTGTTCAGGAACATTTCCCCCCATGCCCATGTGTTTGAGACTTTTCCCCATTTTCTCTTCTATTAGTTTCAGTGTAGCTGGAATTATGCGAAGGTCATTGATCTACTTGGACTTGAGCTTTTTACAAGGAGATAAGTATGGATCAATTTACATTTTTCTGCATGCTGACCTCCAGTTGAACCAGTACCATTTGTTGAAAATGCTGTCTTTTTCCCACTGGATGGTTTTAGCTCCTTTGTCAAAGATCAAGTGACCATAGGTGTGTGCGTTCATTTCTGGGTCTTCAATTCTATTCCATTGGTCTTCCTGCCTGTCTCTGTACCATTACCATGCACTTTTTATCACTATTGCTCTCTGTAGCACAGCTTGAAGTCAGGGATGGTGATTCCTCCAGAAGTTCTTTTAGTGTTGAGAATAGTTTTTGTTATCCTGGGTTTTTTGTTGTTGTTGCTGTTATTCCAAATGAATTTGAGAATTGATCTTTCTATCTCTGTGAAGAATTGAGTGGGAATTTTGATGGGGATTGCATTAAATCTGTAGATTGCTGTTGGCAAGATAGCCATTTTTACTATATTAATCCTTCCAATCCATGAGCATGGGAAATCTTTCCATCTTCTGAGATCTTCTTTGATTTCTTTCTTCAGGGACTTGAAGTTCTTGTCATACAGATCTTTTACTTGCTTGGTTAGATTCACACCAAGGTATTTTATATTATTTGTGACTGTTGTAAAGGGTGCCATTTCCCTAATTTCTTTCTTAGCTTCTTTATCTCTTGAGTAGAGGAAGGCTACTGATTTGTTTGATTTAATTTTATATTCAGCCAATTTGCTGAAGTTGTTTATCAGGTTTAGGAGGGCTCAAGTGGATATTTTGGGGTCACTTAAGTATACTATTATATCATCTACAAATAGTGAAATTTTGACTTCTTCCTTTCCAATTTGTATCCCTTTGACCTCCTTTTGTTGCCTAATTGCTCTGGCTCGGAATTCTAGTATTATAGGTAGGGAGAGAGTGGGCAGTCTTGTCTTGTCCCTGATATTAGTGGGATTGCTTCAAGTTTCTCTCCATTTAGCTTGATGTTGGCTATTGGTTTGCTGTATATTGCTTTTACTATGTTTAGGTGTGGGCCTTGGATTCCTGATCTTTCCAAGATTTTTATCATGAAAGGATGTTGAATTTTGTCAAATGCTTTCTCAGCATCTAGTGATATGATCATGTGTTTTTTTTTTTCCCTTTGAGTTTGTTTATATAGTGGATTACATTGGTGGTGGATTTCCAAATATTGAACCATCCCTACATTCCTAGGATAAAGCCTACTTGATCATGATGGATAATTGTTTTGATGTGTTCTTGGATTCGCTTTGCAAGAATTTTATTGAATATTTTTGCATAGATATTCATAAGGGAGATTGGTCTGAAATTCTCTTTCTTTGTTAGGTCTTTGTGTGGTTTAGGCTTCATAGAATGAGTTGGGTAGTGTTCCTTCTGTTTCTATTTTGGAACAGTTTATAGAGAATTGTTATTAGGTCTTCTTGAAGGTCTGATAGAACTCTGCACTAAAACCATCTGGCCCCAGATCTTTTTTTGGTGGGGAGACTTTTAATGAATGTTTCTATTCTGTCTCTCTGCCTTCTATTAGTCTGGCTAAGGGACTGGTGATTCCTCAGAAAATTGGACATATCACTACCTGAGGACCCAGCTATACCACTGCTGGGCATATACCAAAAATATTCTCCAATATACGACAGAGGCACATGCTTCACTATGTTCATAGCAGCCTATTTATAATAGCCAGAAGCTGGAAAGAACCCAGATGTCCCTCAACAGAGGAATGGATACAGAAAATATGGTACACTTATCCGATGGAGTACTACTCAGCTATTAAAAAAATGAGTTCATGAAATTCTTAGGCAAATGGATGAAAATGGAAAATACCATCCTGAGTGAGATATCCCAATCACAAAAGAACACACATGGTATGCACTCACTGATAACTGGATATTAGTCCAAAAACTCACAATACCTAAGATACAATGCATAGACCACATGAAGCTCAAGAAGAAGTAGGAAGACTAAAGTATGGGTGCTTTGGTCCTTCTTAGAAGGACTATCAAAACACTCAACCAGAACTCACAGGGTCTAAACCTCCAGCCTGGGAACACAAAGGGAAGGACTTATGGCTCCACCTGTATAGGTAGTTGAGGATGGCCTTGTCAGGCATTAGTGGAAGAGGAGGGCCTTGGTCCCTTAAAGTTTGGATGCCCTAGTGTTAAGGATTTCGAGAGCAGGGAGGCAGGAATGGGTGGATGGGTGGGAGCACACCCTCTTAGAAGTAGGAGGAGGGAGATGGGATAAGGGGTTTGGGGGGATGGGAGAGGGGATAGCATTTAAAGGTAAATAAATAAAATATACAATAAAAAAAACATAATGGAGCTGGCAACTGTAGTAGAGCAGTGAAGACTTTTTTGTCAACAATTTATTACAATGATTTCATATAATCCTCAAGGACAAGGTATTATGGAAGAGGCCCATGAAATTTTGAAAAGATTGGTGAGACATACTGTTGCTGAGACAAAGAATGATGCTGACCTGTGAGCTTGCTGAGTACCCAGACAAGGGTGACTGGGATGCTGTATTGGACATATGTTCCTGACCCACCTTTGCTTGACTATACCCCAGATGGGACAAGCTGCCTTGCCTCAAGTTTTTAGACCTTGTGGGACAGATTATCAAGAAGAGAAATTGTAATATCTCTTGTATTTTTCTTAAAAGTGACCAGCTATTAGGACTCAATCATGTACTGGTCTAGAAGTCAGGCCAATATTGGAAATAACAGTCTACATTAGGAAGACTGGATCAGGACATTTTCAGAGACATATTTGGAAATTAGCTGTCATTCACTATGATGTTATGAAAAAAGAGATAAAGTTGGAACAGGATCTGGATTTCAAACAAGGGTTAGTGCATGTTTTAAGTCTCTTTTAATTGTCAAGCTAAAATTGGTTTTGTCCCTTCTACAGTATTTATTGTAAGTTGCATTGACTGTATAATTTACAATTGTGTTAGTGTGTTGAAACCTGGCATGTCTGTTAGAGGGGTCTATCAACCAGCTTTTGTCTTACTGCCCTGAGTATTACAAAACCTTGATTCTTTTGAAAAAGCTTGAAAGTGCTGGAAGAAGTGAGTTAGGCTTTAAGCAAAAGCAAGAGAGTAGTGAGCTTGATTATTGCTGGTATAATAGCTTTAATTTCATTAATTGCTAGTACTACTGCTTCTGCAATAGTATTGACACAAGGAGTTAAGACAACTATTTTTGTTAACCATCTAGCAAAAAAATGTTACTAATGTATTGAGTATACAAAAGGATTTATATAGGTATCAGGAACAATGAATGATGCTCTATAACCTATTCAAATCATCTGAAGGAGGTTTAGGGTTCAAGAGTTAGGAGTCATCCCAAGTGTCATGACAAATATCATTGGAGTAGTGTTACTTCTACAATTTACAATGATTGTCATTATAATTAGAAAAAAAATTTAAAGACACCTGTAGGGTATTTGGCATAATTCTAACACCTCTCTGGATGTGTTAACTTTGCATAGTGAGATTATAAATTTAAAGAGTGCTGCTCTGTTAAGCTTTGATGCTGCAGATAATGCCGATAAAATTATCCATGACCTGAGTTCAGTATTTCCATTTTGGTCACACCTCAAGAATAGTATATATGGCTTGATCAGGCTAGCCCTTCTTGTCCTAGGAATACTTTTATTTCTGCCCATCCATCATGTTAAAGCTTGTCTCTAACTACATCAAAAGGCTGGCAGCCAAAGTACATGACTTGAAACTGATAATGGACCCAAAGGAGAGTTATTAATTTAACTGGCTGGCAAGACAAGGATGGGTAAGATTCTGCACAGAACCTTACCAACCTAAGACAGAAGTGCATTCCTTATGATAATGCATATTTCACGACGGGTAAGGAAGGCCTTCTTGTCAGAACAACCTAAGACAGGCTCAGTCTGGTTTATGCAATAAAAAAGGGGAGATGTGGAGAGCTTTTGGGCTACCTGGCAGGAATCTGTCATTGGCCAAGGACAAGGAAATGGACTGCTTGGAAGGAATCTGACATAGTCCAAGGACAACAAAATAGACTGCAGGCAGGAGTCTGAACTTGGGCTGGAACAAAGAAGAAATCTGAGCAGGAATCTAAACGTTAGCCTAGTACAAAGAAGAAATCTGAGCAGGAATCTAAATCTTAGGCTAGAACAAAGAAGCATTTATAGGCAGAAATCTCAATCTTATGCTAGAACAAAGAAGTAAACTTCAGACATGAAAATGACTTTGGGCTAGGACAGGGAAGTATGCTCATATATTTTGATCATCCTGATAAGCCCTTGGAAATAGTGATCACAGAAGTGATCACTAGTCTCTGTTTATTGTCATGCATGTTCTTTGATTATCTGGATTTATTGTCTTCCTTATTCCTGGACTATTTGCATCTATTGTATTGCTAGTTCCTCAACTAGAACTGACCTTAATACTTGCATGTAATTTAAACAGTATGAAGGTAAAAAAGGAGGAGATGGGGCTGAGATAGGGGATTAATGGGTGGGGGGAATGGAGAAGGGATATGGCATCTGAAATGTAAATGAATAAAATATCAAATAAAAAAAGAATGCTTAAAATAATCTCAAAAAAATTAAGTAAAAGAACGTGAGGTGGCTAAATCACTCATTGATGATCAAAAAAACACAAACATAAATCTAATGTAAATGAACCAGACAATCCAGGCCTTTAGAACAGAATTTAAACAAGAAAAGAAACATTAAAAAAGATTCAATCAGAAATGATGATAGACCTAAAAACTCCAATACCTTAACAACAAAACCAAAGGAAAGACTTAAAGGTAGAAAGAATTAAGCAAAGAGAGAATATTAAATTTTGAAGGTAGAAGATGTAGACGAAAATAACAAGATGCATAACTATTTTTAAATACAGAAAAGGGACACACAAGAATAGGAGACTACATGAAAAATAAAGGTATGTGCACAAGCTAAGATTGTCTCAGAAGATGACTAGAGAAGGCCTTTTCTGGCCTCTGTACAAAATGTTCTTGATTCTATTTCATCTGTCCAAGCCAGTGTGGAGCTGCATCTGGACATGATGAGAGGCAGAAAATGGAGGCATAGAACCAGAGCTGGATGACAAAACAAACACACACACACACACACACACACACACACACGCACCACGCACGCACGCACGCATGCACGCACGCACGCATGCATACATACATACATATATATACATATATACACACACATACACACACACACAAAGGCACACACAAATACATTGCATATACATATACCAATTGCATAGCCCTCCAAACCCCAGCTTTTTGTCCTGTTTATTTTCTTATCCCTGGTCCTCCCACCTAAACCTCACACTTCAGAACATACACTCATGCAGACTCAAGTCCCTGAAGATTTTCTAAAGTAGACCACATAGGATGACACAAAGAAAATAATTACAAACTGAAAGAGATCAGTTCACTCATTGTATCTGTGGATAAGTCTTTGTTCTGACCAACCAGAAATTCTACTGACCTTTACTACCGAGGTGCTTCACAGCCTCTCTTTCCAGTTTCTTTAGCTTCCAGCGAGATCTTTTCATGCGTACTCCAGGAAGTCACTGGTGTAATGAGAAAGAAGGATCAGGAAGCTACTAAGAACACATCAATAGGCAGTGTTCCACCAGAGCCTCTTCTTCATGCCCTGTCTCTGAGTTCCTGCCTTCAGTTCCTAACTTACATCCTGGATTAAGGTCTGCAAGATGCAAAATAAAGTGTACCCATTCCTCCCCAAGTTGGTTTTCATCATGTTTTATCACAGACAAGATGGTTACACATATGAATACCTGGTTACCCTAAGAGAGGTAGTTTTGACTATGGGACCCCTCCTGTTAGAACAATGTCAATCAAGAATCAACACACCATAACAGGTTTATAGATTATTTTCAGGTTTCCTATGTTTTTTTTTTAATTTGCTTTTTTATGAGAAAACATCATCACTAAAGGAAGATCACAATATCCAAAACGTGAATCAAAGAATAGTTCATTACTCAGTTTTCAGCTGAGAAGGAAGTGCCTAATATTCAAATTTCTCATAAAAGGAAAGTTTTCAATGTTGACACTTCATCAAATTAAAAAAAAATAATAAAGTTCAATGTTCAAGTTGTACCTGGAATGAAAAATGTTCTAATTTCATAATACAATCCCAGACTATTTGGAACCACACCCTATATTAGTCTGTAATGTTATGGCAATAGCAATGTAACTATATGTGTAATAAACCTTCACAGGGAATTCTAGGGGCCTACATTATTGAAGGATACTATAATTTTAAGATTACCAATAAGGAAGTCCTGACATATGCGTACATTGCTAATTTTCAGTATTTTGGTTTATTTTTAATAGAGTTGGTATCTGTGGTCCATAAACAAAGACACTACCCACTGATCATCTGAATACATTCTCACTGAGCTTCTCACTTACAAAACATGTTACCCTTACCACTTATAGACAAGGAGACCACAAATCCCATTTGGATTGCCCAGCCACCACTAGTAGAATCTGCACATAGAGGAGCCTGAATTAGCTTTGAAAACGGGCATGGCAACTGTTTGAATGAAATTCTTTTTAATGCTGTTTTGTCACAGCTCTGACCTAGGTAGCATTTTCAAGTTTCACTCTAGGTTTAATTAGCATGTAAACTGAGCTGTTCTCCAAGCATCTTCACTGAAAGCCACTGAGACACAGAAGTACTCAAAAACAATCTACCTGATTGTTGTTGATTCATAGTTGTGAGACCTCTAGAAAAGTTCAGAGGATCGATCACCAATTTTACTAAACCCTTTCCTAAGGGACTTCTAGATTATTAAGTCTGGATCTATAAGACACATTAAAGCCTTCATCCTTCCCTTTGATCTGTCCTCCCAGTGGACAGAGCTACTCAGTGTAGTTATCCTCTCTTAGTTATATCAGGGATGTGCCTTCTAATTCAAGAAGTGATCTGAGTGACACAGGGTGTCCTATGTCATAGCTGATAACTCTGATGATCTCAGAGTAAACCTAGCCTTTTAAAGTCATGTGGACCTGATTTTAAGCTTAAGTAGAATTTTATCTCAATCCTCTCTCAACAGAAAAAAAAAGGACTTTCAATTCAGGGCTATAACATTTTTACTTACACATTAGGTGTAAGATCAAGATAATGGAGCTTGTATAGAACATCGTGAACTGAATTTAGTCATTAAAACCCATATGCTTGAAGAAGATAACTGACCCCTAAGTGTGTCAGTGACTTCAGGTACTCAGGCACAGATGCATGCATGTTTCTATACAGGTACAAATGATGAATAAATATAGACACTTGATGAAATACATATACATATAAATATACATAAATGATGTCTCGAACATTTCATATTTTATAATGTATAGAATAAATATTAGCAAATCAGCTGTCATTTGAAAATAAAATGCAAGCCCCAATTAAACTCTTAAAATAAAAATGGAAAAGCAGCTGAGAGCAATGGTAATGCAATTAGGAAAAAAGCAGACATTTCAAATGTAAAGAGCCATATTGGAATAAGGAGAACTGCATGTGAGCAGAAGCTAAGGGCACCCTGAGTCAGAGAAGACGACCTCCATCTCTCCAATGCTTACTGGAGACTATGCTTGTAGAATAAGTATATGGAGACCTTAATTCCTTATCATTGTATCCCATATTACACTAACTGTTTTAGACTTTCATTGACACATATTTGTACATATTTTCTGGGTCAAATGTGAAATCCATACTCATCATCTATATTGAAAAGTGAAAGTAATCAGAGTGACTAGCATCTAGATCACCTCAAATATGTACCATTTCTTTGTGATAAAAGCGTTCAAACCTGCATTCATCTATCTAGTGACAAGTGTGACTGAGGATAAATAGTGGGAGGAATTCTTACATTATAGATGAATCTTGGATTTTGTCAAAGGACATTTATGTGCCTAATGAGACAATCAGGAGATTCTAGTTCTTAGTCTCTTTATGTTTTACAATGTTCATGACTTTCAGTTAAATCTGACTTGATTAGAGTAGATAATGTATTCAAGTGTTCTTGCATTTTATATGCAATAAACGTATGGAAAACTTTGTGCCTATCTTCTTCAAAGGTATCAGTGTATTATTTTCTTTGTGATTGAGCAGTCTTTAGTTTTTAGATCAGAATTTGAAAATGTCTCTTGCTTTCCCACATTGCAGAACACAGAATTGGATCCGATGGGTCTGTTCAACTGTCTTTTTTAAAATCTTCATTCAAGTTCAGTAGGTTGTTTACATCTAGAAATTTATTCATTTCTTTGAGGTGTTCCAGTTTGATGGATTATAGGATTCGAAAGTATTCTTACCAGTACGTGAATTATCTCAGTGCATGATTTAATGTGATATTTATCAACTCTGCTATTATTAATTTGCATTCATTCTCTTTTTCTTTTAGTTTGGCTAAACTGTTCTCAGTATTTTAATCTCATCAAACAATAGTTCTTAGTTTCTTGACTGTTTTTACTTTTCATTGCTTCTTCAGCAATTTCAGTCCTGAACATCAACATCTTTTCCTGTCTACATTGTTGTGGGTACTGATTGATCTGTTCTATTTTATTTAAATATTATCACACAAATCGCTTCCCAAATCCTCCACAATTCCCTACCCATACAATTCTTGTTGCCCATCTTTCTCTCTGACTGTCTCTCTTGGACTATCTATTCTTTCTCTCTGTATCTTTCTCTCTCAAAAATGAAAACAGAAAAATAAATAAAAAAACACATACTAAAACAAAATGCTCAGAGAAAGAGATATCAGTGATTTTGATTTTTAAGTCATTCAAGATGCATTGTAGAGTTACTCATTTTAGACTTATCAAAGTTTTGATGTAGGCAAGAAGTCCTATAAACTTTCCTTTAATTCCTATTTTCTTTGTTTCTCAATTGATTGCGTATAATTTACATTTTGGTCAATCAATTAAGGGTGTTACTAAATTTAAAATCAGCTATAGGCATCACAAGTCTACTTCAG